>OZ007497.1:50631205-50869902 GCA_963931805.1 Microdon myrmicae | reverse complement strand
CATCTTGACGGCTGAAATATTTATGAGAATAGCTGAAGCACTTGAATGGATCTGAATACACAGACGAAAAGAATTGTAAGTTGGTAAACTACAAGTGTGTTCCGAAATGACTGATGTACCCTATAGCTGTTTTTATAGTATATAAATGTTGTTCAACATGAAATTGGGTATAGTTTATCTCACAGCGGGAAGATTAAGCATATGGATTAATGAAAGGCAGTCGATACAATATAGCAAAATAAGCAATGTAACGCTTTATGGGGGTATTCTGGTCTAGAAATTTGAAAAAATCATATTTTTTTTTCATATTTTCAAAGCTTAACCCTCTAAGAATATGTCTTTAAAAGGATTTTAGAAAATCAAATTATTTTCGGAGGTATGGCTGTTTTGCTGACGCGCCGTCTAAACCGGCTCGGCCGGAACGAATCGAACAAAAGACATTAGGGACTTTCTGTCAACCTGCAACCTGTTATATAACTAAGTTCAATTAATTATCACTCCCCCTTCGAATAATTAACACCTCGTGTCTTCTCATACATATCCTTCCCTGCCCTCCAAATCACTAATTTCCCTTTACAATAGAATATCCCCCAATACAATAGTAGATAATTTAAATAAAAGTAAAACACCTATTTTAAAACCTCACTCATATTTCAATAGTCATATTCTTTTTATTAGTCATAGTTTCCCCCTATTAGCCAATTCCGCTTCCTAGAAATAACTATCGTGGAAGCGGGACGAAAAAGAATATGTGCCGAAAAGACTTGAGATTCCTTCTTGTTGTAATTGTGCGGTGACGGGATATAGTCGATCCAAAGAGATCGAACTTAGAATTTAAACGTGTGTCTATTAAAAGATTTTAACGTGTAACGATTAAAACATTTTAACGTGTAACGATTAAAAGATTTTTATCGATTGTCGAAAAGAAAAATATTGACTCCTGCGATTATAGCAGACATGTGCGCGGGGAAGTTCTCCATGACTTATTTAGGAATGATTAACGAAACGGTCACAAGTGGGAGCGTGTCGATACAAGATCAACTGGGAAAAAGCTCACCCAAATCCAGCTTGACGCACACTGCAACGGCTAGAACTGTACGTCGCCTAAAAACCTACCAACCTGCACGGTTAATCTTGAATGGCCAGAAACAACAAATAGCTCTAATAAGAAAAATGAACCGAAGAAGAAAGGAAAAACCCTAAAAGGCAGGAGACACCGACAGAGGCACTCTAGGCGCAGGTCAGGATGAAGCCGCTCTAGTACGGACAGTACAGAACAGAGCACCGACCGAAGTAACTGCACCGAGAAAAAGAGTCCCACCACTAAAACCCAAAATAGCGATCGACCAGAAACAACGGCGGCACCTGGTAAACGAAAAGCTATGGGTAAGAAATCGGGAAACGCCAAACGGCCGGGGGGAACAGCCCCAACCCGACCGAATTAAACTCGCTAAATAGTCAGAGCTGTTCTCAGTTTGATCTACCAGATAATCCCATTCCTCCCTGCACGGAAAAAGGAATGGAGATAACAAAACCTGAGGATATCCAGTTACTGCTACGGGATTACCATGATCCTCCTTTGGGGGGACACCAAGGAGTGATAAAAACCTATAACAAGATTCGTAGGAACTTTTGGTGGAAGAACATGATGCGCGACATTAAACTCTACATTAAGAAATGTAAGGATTGTCAAACCATGAAATCTTCCCCAAACCTACGGATGCCCATGGTAATCACCGACATTGCAAAGAGGCCCTTCGACAAGGTATATTTAGATATAGTCGGGCCTCTGGATCGAACTCCAGCAGGCAATATATATATATACTAACTTTTCAAGACAATCTGTCGAAGTATATAGATTGCTACGCCTTACCCAATGCGAAGGCAGAAACGGTAGCCACGGTCTTCTTTGACCAAATAGTTGCTCGGTATGATGCTCCGAAGCAACTGGTTACCGATCAAGGAAGCCACTTCCTAAGCAGCTTGTTTAAAAACGTGTGCAAGCTGCTCCGTATCAAGAAACTTCAAACCTCAGCATACCATCCACAGTCGAATGGCGCTTTAGAAACAGCCCATCGACCACTCGTAGAATACCTACGCAGTATTGTGGATGGAAATTCCCAATCATGGGATCAATACCTGAGGACGGCAACATTCGTGTACAACACCAACGTACACGAAGGTACCAAACTTACGCCGATGGATTGTCTCTTTGGTTTCACTCCGGAGGTACCGTCTAACATCAAACAACCTCCGGAACCGTTGTACAACCATGAGAGCTACCATAAGTTATTAAAGTACAAACTCCAGCGTACATACGAGATAGCGAGGCGTAATCTATTGATTTCCAAAAGGAAATCCAAAAGGTACCATGACCGTACAGTACGCCCTTTCACATTTCACGTGGGCGATAAGGTTCTGATGCGGAGTGCGCAGAAACAAGGGAAGTTGGCTCCCATATGGAGGGGTCCCTACAATGTAGTGGCAATACAAGGCCTAGTAAACGTGGTCCTGAAAATAGGCAGGAAAAGTCTGGTGGTGAACAATAACAGGTTGAAGCCCTATTTCGATTAAAGGGAGTTTCATTGGAACGACCTGAAATGGGTGATATATTTGGGTCTAAAGTGATATCAATACAAAATCAGAGATTTGTCCCCCAGTTAAAAAGACAGTCACCAGTAATGGCCATGACAGATGTTGTAGAAAGAAATTTGTAAAACTATATATATATATATATATATATATATATATATATATATATATATATATATATATATATATATATATATATGTAAAACATGTCATAACAAACAAAAACATTGTAAATAGCATATTAAAATATAACAAACAAAATTAAACTTATTAAAATATATAGTATAATCAAAAACAAAAATAGATTGTAAATAATATACTTAAATATTATTTAAACAAAATTGAGATTATTAAATTTTAGTACAAAAAAAAATGTAAATAATATATTAAAATATTACAAACAAAATTAAACTTATTAAAATATATAGTATAAATAAAAAACAAAAATAGATTGTAAATAATATAATTAAATATTATTTAAACAAAATTAATATTATTAAATTATAGTACAAACAAAAACAAAAACATTGTAAATAATATACTAAAATATTACAAACAAAATTAAACTTATTAAAATATATAGTATAATCAAAAACAAAAATAGATTGTAAATAATATACTTAAATTTTAATTAAACAAAATTGAGATTATTAAATTTTAGTACAAAAAAAAATGTAAATAATATATTAAAATATTACAAACAAAATTAAACTTATTAAAATATATAGTATAAATAAAAAACAAAAATAGATTGTAAATAATATAATTAAATATTATTTAAACAAAATTAATATTATTAAATTATAGTACAAACAAAAACAAAAACATTGTAAATAATATATTAAAATATTACAAACAAAATTAAACTTATTAAAATATATAGTATAATCAAAAACAAAAATAGATTGTAAATAATATACTTAAATATTATTTAAACAAAATTGAAATTATTAAATTATAGTACAAAAAAAAACATTGTAAATAATATGCTAAAATATTACAAACAAAATTAAACTTATTAAAATATATAGTATAATCAAAAACGAAAATAGATTGTAAATAATATACTTAAATATTAATTAAACAAAATTGAAATTATTAAATTTTAGTACAAAAAAAAAATGTAAATAATGTATTAAAATATTACAAACAAAATTAAACTTATTAAAATATATAGTATAAATAAAAAACAAAAATAGATTGTAAATAATATAATTAAATATTATTTAAACAAAATTAATATTATTAAATTATAGTACAAACAAAAACAAAAACATTGTAAATAATATATTAAAATATTACAAACAAAATTAAACTTATTAAAATATATAGTAAACTCAAAAAATAAAACAAAAAAGAAATTATAGAAAATAACTAAATAAATTTAGACTAACTAAAAATAAGATAAGTAGAAATAAAAAGTAGTCTAAATAAAGTTGTAGATAAAACAAAAATAACAAATTAGATAAAAATAGGCTAAATAGAAATAAAAAGAAAATGTAAAGCCAACCGCCACGCACTACCCGAAATTTTTGTAAGGGGGGAGGAATGTTATATAATTAAGTTCAATTAATTATCACTCCCCCTTTGAATGATTAACATCTCGTGTCCATCCCATTCCCTCCAAATCACTAATTTCCTTTTACGATAGAATATCCCCAAATACAATAGTAGACAATTTAAATAAAAGTAAAACACCCATTTTAAAGCCTCACTCACATTGCAATAGTCATATTCTTTTTATTAGCCATAGTTTCCCCATATTAGCCAATTCCGCTTCCTAGAAATAATTATCGTGGAAGCGGAACGAAAAACGATATGTGCCGAAAAGACATGAGATTCCTTCTAGTTGTAATTGTGCGGTGACGGGATATAGTCGATCCAAAGAGATCGAACTTAGAATTTAAACGTGTGTCTATTAAAAGATTTTAACGTGTAACGATTAAAAGATTTTTATTGATTGTCGAACAGAAAAATATTGACTCCTGCGATTATAGCAGACGTGTGCGCGGTGGAAGTTCTTCATGACTTATTTAGGAATGATTAAAGGAAAAAAAGATATGTAAGAAAAATGTTTATTACAATTAATAAAGTTAAATAAATATGAACAGGGGAAAAATCAAAGGTAATAATGTGTTGTGTTATTGTTCAAGTTTGATCCGATCCAGAGTGCAGCGGACATCAACGTTCCTAACCAGGAGCAAGCAACGTAGGGGTAAGTTCTGTGAAAGACATATTAATTGTTGTAGAAAACTAATCCAACAGACCCTGTTTCCTCGTAAAACCTTTTGTGCCTTTATATATATAAATATTGAAATACAATAACCGAAGGTAACCTTTATGTATTTTTAAATTATCTTTTATATTTAGTGTGAGCTTACTTCCAGTTGCGAACAGTTGAATTCTAACCTTCAAGCCAAGTGAACGCATGTGCTGTGAGTAAAATAAAAATATTTCAAGTGATAATTTTAATTTATTAAAGTAAAATGGATGTTTGACCACGAAATCCTCCTCTATGTGCGAAGGTATTGGATGTTATGAAGCCGATTTACGAGAGTTTATCGTCGGAGGAGTTATTGACTCGATGTTTAGGCTCAGAAACTCAAATTAATAATGAGTCTCTAAACTCTTTGATTTGGTCTTTCGCGCCGAAACGTATTCATTCCGGAACTCACGTCATTGAAATTGCTACGTTTATTGCTGTTTGCATATTCAATGAAGGCTATATTCCTCTTTTAAAAATAATGATGCTTATGGGAGTCAAAATTGGTCCAGAAGCTTATTCATTCGCTGTGAAACGAGACACAATGCCCGGATTAACCTCTCAGAGGTACGAGCGTCTACCGCATCAAAGGCGACCAGAACTGCTCGGTTAGAAGAGAGAAGCGCGAAAGATGCTTATTTCGAAGTCGAGGAAGGTCCAATGTATGCAGCAGGAATGGCAGATTGAATAAACGTAAGGCTACAATACCATTTCATGACTTAGACCGCGAGAAACTTTACGAGAAACTTTAAACGCATTTTTCTCGAAACTGTCTTTTTTTAAAACAATACCCACGACGTTTATGTTCTATTGAACCGATTTACTTCAAATTTAGTGTATGTCTTCTTTATAGTCTTTCCTATTGCATAAACTATCCTCATCCCCAAATTTCAATGTTAACTATTTTTTAAAAATTCGAAACACTAAAAAAAAAGTGGTACAAAAATTGTTTTCAACTTTTTTTAGTTCCAACGATAGAGGCATTTCTATAAATTAATAATCTTTTTTTTTTCAGATTGCTAGGAGGGTTGAATCGTGGGTATGGTGGCGTGCCAACTTTTTGAGATCCCCCACATCATCAGCTGCTAACTTTTTGAATTTTGAATTTTTTACTTTCAATTTTTTTTTGCTGTATTCTTGAAATATTAATAAACATCCTATAAAAAAATGAATAGTAAAAATATTGATTACTTTTTTTTAAAGCACTTCAAAAATTGCGTTAAATTCGTGTGTCTAGACCAGAATACCCCCTTAAGCGATTTGAAGGAGGACCCAGTTCATCTCGTTTCATTTAAAATGAAGTTTATGCTCGAATCGGTTTATATTTTGATAGAAAGATCGCAAAATTACCGCAAATATTCGACTATTATCAATTATTAGCAGTCATGAGTCGCGATCAATAGTAGAGAATCAATGTAAACCAACAGTACGGGTTATTGGACTCTGCAGATTCTCTGCTAGTTCAAAAATGTCCTTGTGAACCTTCTTCCTGGTTGCACGCGTTTCTGATTCTGACAAATTTCCGTTTGCTGAACTCCGCCGTATTAGAGCGACGTTGTTTAAAAGCTCTATTTTTTGCCGCTGTAATCTGCTTGCATTTTTTTAACAAACTAAGGCTTATTAGATGAATTTCATTTAATGGAATACAGAACGTAAAGCTCTATCCCGAGAAGAATAATCTTCGTGAGTGACCCCGTGCATGCGTTAAAATCGGAGTCTTCAAAGTACACATCTGAACACGGAATAGATGCGAAGATATCCCTCAACTCATTGCAATTCTCAGCCCAATACCTCTATTCTTGACGAAGCTGCTTAGGTTTGTGGTTCGTTTCAAATATGAATGATTGCGCACCCGATATCTGTTATATAATTAAGTTCATTTAATTATCACCCCCCCCCCCCCCCCCCCCGCCCATGAATAAATAACACCTCGTGTATTCACATGCATATCCTTCCCTTCCCTCCAAATCATCACTTTCCCATTACAATAGAGTATTCCCAAATACAATAGTTAAATAATTTAAATAAGGTAAAACCCCATATTTAAAAACCTATTGTACATAGCCATATTCTCTCTATTAGTCATAGTCTCCCTACCAAGCATAGCCCAGCCCCCTATTAACCAATTCCGCTTCTTAGAAATAACAATCGTGGAAGCGGAACAAAAGAAGATATGAAAAACGAAGGACGCGAGATTTGAGTCTTGTTCAATAAGCAGTGAAAGCGTGCGGTTTGGTTCTATTGATGACGTTAAAAATAAAGAAAAAAAAAGAAAGTATTATAAATAAAAAAAAAAGGGGGGGGGAGAAAATACAATTAAAATAAGAGTGACGCGTCTGTTTTGGTGTTCTGATTTGTATTCTCTGTGTCGCAATTGCCCGGTGGTCTTATAATATTTTAAATCACATGTGTGACAAGCCAGCCTTAAAGTGATTAATTAAAATAATACATGCTGCGCCAACATATCAAGCAGTGATCTGAGTTCCGAAACGGCGCAACAACCTTCACGGTATAAATGTCCAGTTCGGATGTTAAAAACTGATGCTGGAGGTTCGCATAATCACCTCGGTCATCTAGCAGTCTGCTGCCTGCCTCTCAAGCCCCCAGCTTCTCAACCTCATTTCTGTTAGAATGTTCTAACCAGCCAAAATTGTGTACGTTAAAGTCACCAAGAATGATAATCTCAGAAGCCGGATGATTGATTTGTGTCTAGTCGACGGTACGTAAAAGGTGATCGAAAAGTGTCGCCGGTCCAAAAGTTACTTTATTTCAAATTCCCTCGTCCGCCCACGAGCTAGGGTAATCTACCAAAAGAATCTTCTTCGTTGATTTCAGATGATCCTGTTTTGACTTATCATTTCTAAGATCAGTCATTTGTTTTAGAACTCGAGGAATAAGTGTTAATAACGTTTACGTCTTTTCATCCTTAAACTTCCACTCGTCTTATCCTCTCACATAATGTCCCGTAATACTTCTTTTACCTTCAACTATCCGAATGTAAGAGGTCCTCGCTCAAAGACTCAATACGTTTTACAAAAATGCTGCTTTTTACCTGTCGTCATATACTTTCTAACCGAAACAAATTTGTAGTGCCGATGATGATATCATCTATTTATAGACTCTAAGGCCGCCTACGACAGCATAGCCAGGGTAGAACTATACGAGTATAATGCCATGAGAGAATTCGGCATTCCAAACAAATTAATAGGACTTTGTAGATGACATCGACATCATCGCTGTACAGGACTCCTTGGTCCAGATCGAGCAGGCGGCACAAAAACTGGGACTGCACATTATGAGGGGAAAACTAAGTACATGGTGGCATATTCTGCGGAGAGAAGACCTAACGTTGGTCAAACTATCAGGGTAGTGGAGCACGAATTTGAAGTAGTGCAATCCTTTAACTACCTTGGGTCAATATTATCAGCCGATAACAATATAGACATGATCAAATCCAACAAAGCCTACTACGGTCTATCAAGGCTCTTTAAATCCCGAAATTTATCAAGAACATCCAAGCTACTACTGTACAAGGCCATGGTCTTACCAGTACTCATGTATGGATTTGAGACCCGGATCCTCAATGAAAGGCACCCTACACACTTAGCCGTGGTCGAGAGGAGGGTTTCAAAGAGAATAGTTGGCCTCGTATGTGAGGGAGGGCGGTTCCGGATACGCTACAACCATGAGTTGTACGCGATCTGCCTTGAAACTAATGTTATAAGAAAATTCAAGCTTGGTCGACTCCGGTGGGCGGAAACCTAGCTCGAATGAGCGAAGAGGAGCCTGCCCGGAAAGTCCTTTGTGACAGGATGTGTAAAAGGCGACAGCGCGGCAAACCTTGTCTGCGGTGGAGGGATTATAGCGTTTGCGACGATGTGAAGA
This sequence comes from Microdon myrmicae, assembly GCA_963931805.1. Taxonomy (NCBI): domain Eukaryota; kingdom Metazoa; phylum Arthropoda; class Insecta; order Diptera; family Syrphidae; genus Microdon; species Microdon myrmicae. The sequence goes on along the minus strand of OZ007497.1, from coordinate 50,861,162 downwards.
ACGTATGATTCGAACTGACGCTATGGCGGTTAGAATCACTAAAAATTAAACCAATGCTCAACGCATTAGGCCATTACCGCGTGTACAAATTCGATTTCTAAACTCAAGTACACTCAACTGATGTGGAATTGCTTCGATTGTCTTTCGGTGTTTTACACTATTTGCTTGTATATTGTGTGTTTCTGTTAAAAACGCCACAGGATGGCATAGACCAGGACGCCCAAAGCCTGGGAACGCCAAACTGGATGATATCAGCTCGAATTCGAGACCATTGGAGAGACTTACTAAATAAAGTCAAGACGGGATCCCGGTTGTAGTGGCGATGATGATGATGATGATGATTTTAGGTTTTCTCAGTGAGATAAAAGTGGTGGGGGAGTTACTATGTAACAAGTGGCTTTTTTATCGTATTCGTTATCATCATCGTCATTAATGACACTTTTCGCCACGGCCTTCTGACTTGTGTTGAGGTTTTATTTCCGTAAAATTGGGGGTTCCCTGTGGCGGTGTCACCTCTGTAAGTCGGGGATTCCCGTACCAGGGCCCGCAATGAAGTGTCAAGATCTCTTTACTTTGTAGAGGATGTTTCGACTAGATACATCCACGCACGGGGAGCACGAGCTTCCCACCGATAGTAAACCACGCGGCAAATGAAAAGGTCCGGTTTCAGCTTGACGTTAGACTGTCCTTTTTATTTTACTTTCTTCGATTAAGTTTCTCTTAGTTCGATACATTGGATTGCCTATTGCCTTCTAGAATTTGATCTGGAGATCTACTAATGGTCGGTCAGCGGTTCGACCTCTGGAATCTTACTAATCCCGAAATTGAAATCTACTGCCCTTTTATAATTTTCTTAGTTGAGAATTGTTAACTATTTTTTGTCAAAATTCCCAGAAGCACACATATGACTTTGCGTGTTTCAATTTGAGTTGTGTTCTGGGAATTTGTTAGAAGTTTGGTTGGATGGGTTCTGGGAATGGGAATCATGAAATGCGTTTTGAATTAAGCATTTCATGATGTCAAAGTTTTGGGAATTGAGTCAATGTTCAACGAATTAACTTTTGGTTAAATTCGTTGTTCATGTGACTCAATATGGAATTTAATGTGGAATTGAATCAATGTGCGATAAATTAACTTTGGGTTCAGATTCAATATGGAATTGGGATTTGCGTTATTGGTGGTATTGGGGATTGGGATGGGGTTATTTGGTAATATTGGGGATTTGGATAGGAGTAGCGATTTAGTTTCGCTACACTTGTTTACCTCATTTTTTGCAACGCTCCTCTTTATAATGTCATATAAACGTTTGCGAAGTACTGGTTTCTTTTTATCTATTGCAAGTCCCAGCACATTGCAGGTCATTGATTCTCATTTTATTCACATCTACTGTGTTTTCTGTCATCATACAATATTAATACCATAGTCTTGTGGGGGGTTCAAATGGTAAGTGCGCCAGCGTTGTTAGTCTCTATTCACGAACTGCGCCCGAATGTTTTTTTCTTCTATTTCTCTCTAACGCTGTGCCCGCGGCAATTGAAAGGGGAACGTTCGACTCGATTCTATTTGGCACGCGGGGGCGTGCGTGCCCCCATGTCATCGCGACGGTTGTCAGGGGGCTCCCGATGTGCGCGTGGCGGTTGCTGAAATCGCGTCGTGGCAGTGGGGTTATAGCTAAAATAAACTCGCTGCCACTTACTAAGAATTTTGTGGAGGAGTTGCTATGCATCCATAAGAATTTAGTTCCAGCGAATCCTCGCCGCATAAGCTGAGTTGGATTCGTTGGTTGTGTGTGCGGGGAAATTGGCTTTGGAAACCGAGCAAGTATGGGCATAAATTTTCGGGTGAAATTGGAATTGCTTGGGTGCAAGCGAGGGATATCGTTTAGGTAAGATATTAACTGAAGTAATTTCGGGGAAATGTGTGCGGCTCGGTATAGTTGGTGGCGATGGTTAATGTTCCGCTGTGGATTTGAATTTTGTTACAGCATATGAATTTCGGGGAAATTAAGATTGCTTGGTCGTGATAAGGGAATATGAATTAAGTGGAGAATTGACCGAAGCAATTTTGGGAAAAATTATATGTGGGGTGATGTAATTGAGGGAGATGATTTAGAATATATTCTATTGAATTGTATTCTGTTGGGAGTTTGGAATATGCTTTTTATTACGGCTTACGGATTTCCGGGGAAATTGGGATTGCTTGGTCGCAAGGAGGGAATGTGAATTTAGTAAAGGATTGACCGAAGCAATTTTGGGAAAATGAATGCGGGGATGATTAGAATATATTCTGTTGAAGGTTTGGAATGTGTTTTATTGCAGGGTTTGGGATGTATGCTATTGCGGATTTTGCATGGGGAGTTGGGTTACAGGTTAAGGTGACGCACTGTTAGCGGTCAAGATTGGTTCGCATTGTGGGTTGGTTCTCCATATGGTGTAGAGAACCCCCACAGTCTAATAATCCGTCCGACAACTCGTATTCCAGTCTACTGACGCACTTTTCAGCGTATGAGATTGTGTCTTGCGGTTGACTGTGCAAATCTAAGTTCAACCGACGACTCTTGCTATTGTACAGTTCGGTACAATTACTAAGTGGTAGGTTGGGTCCCAAAGCCCACCCGCCTGGTGAAATACCACTGCATTAAGCAATGTGCTTCGTGAAATGGTTGATCATCTTTCTGAGCTGAGCTGATGGATCCAGTCGAGAAAAAATAGCATCTCAGAGCGCTGACTCAATGCATTAGATTCGTTTTTCCTGGAACAAGTAAACAAAAATTTCAGTTGCTAGTAGTTGTAGTTTTCACAAAATACTCAATGGACCAATGTGGTGATCCATTTTTCCCAGTGGTCTTTCGACGCACTTTATATCAATACCAATCAATTGTCATGAACACTGCCAATAACATCACTGGCGATAACCGCTTATGATGTTATAAACTAAAACACTGGAAACAACTACTATACAGTGACTCGTGATCTTCAAACAGAGAGCTAATTATGGGTTAGAAATTCCAGACATCAACCATAAAAACAAGAATATAATTCCACAAAAAAAAAAAAAAAAACAACACAAAAAGAAAATTAAGAATTGAAATAAAATTGAAAATAAAATAATAAAAAAAGTATGGTTATAAAAATAGCTCATAAAGGCAAGAAGTTTTTTCGTCACGATAGTCAAAACAAATTACAGGAGGAATGAAAGTAATGGAAGTTTTGTTAATAAAACCCTGTGTCGCAGTGAAAACCTATTAAAGTGTCACAATAAACTGTTGAATTAAGGTTTATCATCTCAGCCCTGATTGTAGATTGACTACTACCAGAAAGATAGCAAGATATAGTGGACGAGAAAAGAGAATATATCTTTCTATTCTTTAAACAAATTTTCTCCGGGCAACAAAAAACTGTGTATATAGACAAATAGGATATAGTGGATCGTGGTGACACCAGAGCCAGGGGGATTGGCGAGCAATAGCTCAAAGAGGATGGATCCATCTAGTAACTCAATAAATTATTTGTACAACTCCAAAAGAATTGTCCTTCTTCAATAGAAGTTACCAAACGAACAAACCATTATTTCTGTTGGACTACACAGCAGATAAACAGCACAAAAATGTACAAATTGTAAAAAGTATAAACTCGTGTATGATTGTGGTAATAAAAAACAAACAAACTACAATAAATAAAACAACATAAAAGGAAATAACTCCTCTCATTATTAAATACTCTTTGGGTTTTTCATAAAATACAGGGACTTCCGCACGATTATCTACACAATGAGAAGCCCACAAATTTGCCATGAAGAAATTGTTTGAACTTCATTCACTTAGCACACAGTTGGCGTTGCAGAGATTTCATCACCGGAGTGTTTCATCTATTGTTATGAACACATTGACAAATGACAAAAAACTTCGTCACGGTTGGAATATCGTCAATTTGTAAAGAATTCAAAAAATAAACGATGAACATCTGTCTACATGACCTCATTGCTAAGATGAGAAATCAGCAATTCACCTTTACGCGCACATGTGCCGGAATGTGGCAAAATTATGAATTATGGGCCACACATTATTTATATTGAAATTCGACTTAAAGAATCAAGTTGTGGTTATTTTATGTATGCTAGGAGTCATATCCAACTAAAGAGGTACTTAAAATGAATAAATCAACAGGTGGATCAGATCAGTTAATGTGAATCTTTATATTCGGGTTGGAAATAATTCCATATTAGGTCTTGTCAAAGCTTACATATCTGACGGGCAATGCAATGCAATTAATGAGTACCAACTCCGAAGTTTTTTATGATACACGAGCACAATACAGTCTTGAACATAAAGGAAGAATGCGGTCTGTAAGAGAAGAGGAGGATAGAGAATCTGGTTTTGGCACATTGGAAAAAAAAGAAGGAGGGGATAGAGGTCTGAAAACTCTATAGGCAGGGTTGAAAAAAAAACCTAATTTCGTTTTTCTGTTGAAGAATAAAGCTTTTTTTATGTAAATAATATTTTTCCGCTGTAAACAAATATATTTTTCTAGCTTTCTCCCAGTTTAGAAATAGTGTTCCTTAACAATCAACAACTGGTCCAAATCCGTTTTAAATTAGCATATGAGGATGAGCAAAAATTCAAACAATTTTACAAACTTCGCTATAGTCGCCAATGATAATGATTTAACACCAGTTCAAGGCTACACCGGGGATGAAATAACACTTCGCAACAACAATTCAATAAAATCCCATTAGAAAATGAAAATGTGCGCATTGTAATGTTGGTACACAATTCTCTTATGATTGCGTCATCAGGCTGTTCGCTTTCCTAACCACAACCACACAACAAAACCTTTTTTGATATCCTTAACCCTTATGTCAATGACCGGGTACCCGGGTACCCATTTCATCGCAATTTCACGATTGCTCGGCCTAGTAGACGAATTTCGGTCCCATGTCTTAGATCATCTCCATTCAAACGTTTCTGAATGATAATTACGAAATTTCAATGAAAAAAAATTTTTTTTTGCTTTTAAATTGACATTTTAAAAAATTGTATTCTGAGCCACGACCGGGTACCCGGGTACCCCATTTAAAAAGCATTGAGAATGATGAAGAATGATGCAAAATTGAATGTTAAATAGTTAATTAATAATTAATTATTGATAATTAACTATTTAAATAACTAATAATTAATGAAAAACAATAAAAATGCATTTAAATTAACAAACAAATTTATTCAGAAGGACTTCTGTGACATGCATTACATTCAACCAACGTAGTTGCGTGTTCGTCGCAAACCGGCATTTCACATTGCCGACACGCCTTTCTTGTTTTTCGCCGCTTTTTCAGAGCCTGCGATAAACAAATGTGGCAACAACCAGTGACCTTTTTTCTTCCTGTACTATCCAGGGGCGGACATGCTGTCTGGGTCGTCGGCACGAGCGGCTGAACCTTGCCGATGATGGACTTGATTCCAAGTTTTGTTGAGTAATGCCTCAACGATTTGAACATTTTCCGAGCGTTCATGAATACTTGGCAGGGCAAGTTGTTCGCTTAATTGGATCAAAAACATACGACGGGCGTTCGTCTTTTCCGGCAGCATGGAGTTGTTCTCTTTATAAATGACGAACGCCGCGAGTGCGCTTACATCGAGGACATTGAAGAACATTGCCAAGGGCCACAGTAGTAGGGTTATAGCGGTGCCGGCTCACTTTCTGCCCCAAAAGCTCTTTTCTGTGTGAAAGCTCTATGTGAAGGTGTAGATGTGTGTGTTGTGTGGTGAGTGTTGATAGTGGTATGTGGTTCATGGGTGGTGGGTTCTTATGTGAGGTGGAAATAGTAGTATTTAGTGTATTTCTTATGAGTATTGGTATTAATTGGGTATAGTTTGTAGTATTCTTATCGCTGGTTGTTGGTTGATGTCGTAATCGAATGGGTATGTAGTTGTTGGATTTTGTGCTTTTGATGCTATTGAAGCTTTTTGTAGGTGGTGGTGAGTATTGGGGCTTTTTGATCATGGATTTGTGTTTAGGTGGTGATATCGGGGCTGAATGGGTAGTGCTTTAGGCTTTTGTCTCGGTTGAGTATCGAGGATTTTTGCTCTATGATGATGATGAATGGGTTGTGCTTTTGGCTTTTGTCTCGGTTGTAAGCTGTTAATTGTGATGGAAATAAAAAAAAAAAAACGGTGTCTTTGGTGTGCTTTTTAATCTTATTATCATTAAACTGAGTAATATAAACGGGAATTTTGTTGTTTGTGGATTTGTATGGGAAATGGGGTGTTTTTGCTGGAACTTAAACTGACTTCCCCTAAGACGCAGAGCTAAGCTAGTTGACTTCACCTAAGACGCAGACCTAAGCCAGTATTCAAACGAACAATAACAAGGAGGAGGCGGGGGCCGGGGGCTTTTTGCTATTGAACTTTTTGTTGGGGGGTGTGTGTGTGTGTGTGTGTGTTTTTGATAATGGATTTGTGCTTAGGAGGTGAATGGTTTTGCTGCTAGTTGACTTCACCTAAGACGCAGAGCTAAGCTAGTTGACTTCACCTAAGACGCAGAGCTAAGCTAGTTGACTTCACCAGGTGAATGATTTTGCTGCTAGTTGACTTCACCTAAGACGCAGAGCTAAGCTAGTTGACTTCACCTAAGACGCAGACCTAAGCCATGATGATGAATGGGTTGTGCTTTAGGCTTTTGTCTCGGTTGTAAGCTGTTAATTGTGGTAGAAATAAAAAAACGTTGTCTGGGTTGTGCTTTAGGCTTTTGTCTCAGTTGTAAGCTGTTAATTGTGGTAGAAATAAAAAAACGTTGTCTTTGGTGTGCTTTTTAATCTTATTGTCATTAAGCTGAGTAATATAAACGGGAATTTTGTTGTTTGTGGATTTGTATGGGAAATGTGTTGTTTTTGCTGGAATTTAAAACTGACTTCACCTAAGACGCAGACCTAAGCCAGTATTCAAACAGATGCAATAACAAGGCGGGGCGGGGGCGGGGGCTTTTTGCTGTATGATGTTGATGAATGGGTTGTGCTTTTGGCTTTTGGCTGATTCTTAATATATGAGCATTTTTGATTATTCTATCAGCTGTTTGGGTTCAAGGTTAAAATTTGGGTCGTAGGTTAATTGTGTCACTTTTTTTGTTTTACGATTATATATAAAAGAAGATGTTTGAATGATGATGATAACACAGAATGATTAATGTTCTACGAGAGCAGAGATAAAGAAATTGAGTTTGAATTAAGCAAAGTAGCAAGAGATTCAATACATTTTAAAGAACATTTTAAGGAGCATAAAGTTCGGTTCAGGTTTAATGTGAAATCGTTGGGGAGATTAATCTATAATTTATTCCGAAAGAATTGTATTTGGTGCAGAGCTGTTAAATAGTCATGTTTTGGTGTGAAACTTTAAATGATGCTACCAAATTTTGTGTTTGTACTCAATCATGGCGCGAATTATCATTTGGACCTGTCACAGTAATTGGAAATATATTAAAAATTTATGCAACACCAGAAGATGGAAATCGAACACTATTAGCAAAAATGTTAAATGGTGAATCATCAAAAAAAATACAAGATTTGCAAATCAGAGGTATTGAGAAAGGTCAGCACATAAAAATAGAAGCAATTGGAGGTAATATAACGGTAATGGGACAGGCTGACAGTAATTGTAGAAAAAGGTCGAGAGTAGATTACTTTCTCCCAGATTGTCCATTCGCCGATGAAAATGATTGGGAACTTGCACCACTGTTAATGGTTGATGATGAAATATACGAGGAAAACGAACAAAGGAAAAACAAAACAGTTGCTGAAAGAAAAATGAAAATAAAGTTGGAGTACATGAAAATTCGAAACGAAACAAAGCAAAATATAAATGGAGATAATATGGTTGTAGAAGAAGATTACGTGAATAAATACGAATCCGAATACTAATTGCATTTTAGTCGTTCAAGAACATTCACTGCAAACTGATCAATAATTAAAAAAGAAAAAATGTTTGCAGTACAACTCTTTTTGATAATTTTAGTTGGAGTAACTTTTGCGGCGCCAACAGCAAGGGTTCAATTAAATGATAGCAGTAGCAGTTCATCAAACCTTGAATTTGATATTATCTTACCAAATAATGATCGCATACAAATTGATTTATCATTTATACTTTTAAAACATCAGAATTATTCAGATTTAAATGCAACAACAACAACAACAACAACAACAACAACAACAACAACTAGTCCTACTACCGCCACTACATTATTGCCTAATACAACTAATGACAAGGAAATTACTGAAGATGTTGACACCTTTAAATATGTGAGTGTGGAGGAGGCAATAGAGGCGTTCAGGCAAGATTTAATACGAAAGGAAATGAATATTGCTGGATATATCGAAAGTCAACACATCTTTTATAGACATTTCAAATTGGAGTTTGACGGCGACAAGGAACTAAAAATCCGATGTTCTTATGATAGTAATTTTGAGAGAAGATCGTTGATAATTAAATGCTTTGAATATCGTGAATATGAATCTGAAAGAATTCTGAGCAATGGAGAAATCGAGCACATAACAAAATATGATACAGATTACAAATCAAATTACGAATTGTTAGATATGAGGAAAGCGAAACAAACATATCACATGAATATATCTTAAGAAAGCATATATATATAAATAAATAATACGAATATTACTATTGAAATAACTGTGTGTGTTTTATTTATTCAACATTAATCAAGTCTATGTATCCATCCTTTTCATTTATAATTTTACATTTAATCAATTCATTAACAAATGGTTTATATATTCTACTTTTGTGGTTGCTCCAATTCAATAGCCCTTCTTTATTGTTAGGCAAGCGAACAAGATAGCCTACACCAAATGTTCTTGTGACAGTACACTCTACGATTAGGTCGTTTGCTATTTCCATAATGCTTTGATTTGTCATATCAGCTGGCTTTTATTAATCCATGAATTATGATCATTTGAGAAACCAAGCCACTTTACATATACTTTGTTGCCTTTAGATTTCAGTACTTTTTCCACAAGGAATATATCGGGGTGGTTGGTTTTTTGTAATTCTTTTTCATAGAAACTCCCTTGAATGGGTTGACCTTGAGAATCATCAAGTAAATATGTGATAGGATTGGTTAGGTTGGTCTTTTTTATCGTGAATATTTCAGTTGTCCAATTGGGTGTGTAGCCTTTCTCGAAAGCATGTTTAAATTTGCTTATTCGAACTTTATCGCCAACTTTAAATTTAGCCTTTGGAGCGATTTTAATGTGATTGTAAGCCGATGACAATAGATCTTTAGAATTTTTTTTATTTACATCAACTGGTCGCATTTTTATTGTTCTATGTATAGAGTTATTATATTCGTGGAGCAAGCCTTTTAGGATCGGTAGCCATTTATAGTTGCCATTAAAACTGAATTCTCGCCACATTTTCTCTTTAAGCGTTCTATTGAACCGTTCAACAATTGAAGCTTTCAATATACTATACGTCGAATAATGATTAATTTTATGCGTCTTCATTAGAACCTGGAAGATTTTATTGAAAAACTCCTTGCCATCGTCAGTTTGTAGATTTTTTGGTATTCGATTGGAACTACTGAAAATTGATTTCATAGCTTCTGTTATGGATGAGGCACTTTTATTCTTCAAAGGAACTGCCCACGCATACTTTGAAAATGTATCAATTACAGTTAGTAAAAAGTTATGTCCATTGTTTTCCTTGCTATAAGGTATCATTTCTACCAAATCCGCTTGCCATGTGTCATCAAACCCCTTGATTATAACTCGCCGTCTGATAAAATGTCTTCGTGCAGGTTTATGCAATTCCTCAACAACAGTTCGTTTACTCATCGTCCGCACAATAATGAATAAAAAAGCGAAATTTGTTATCTTTTATAATTTTTTTAATTTTATTTTATTAATCTTTCATACAGTAACATCAGTTTCTTAATTTTAACCATTTTATGTTCATTCATAAAGCAAGCGCAAGTGTCTGATTTATTTTTGCAAAGATTTTCCTGAAAATGGCACGTGTTGCAGGATAAGTTCCTTAAAAATGAAATGTAATCCAGTATCTCATCATAGTGCTCATCCAGTAGAATGTGTTGTTTGCTTTGTAAAAATTTCAAAATCTCTTTAAGAATCGCAGTAGTATTTATATTGGACATGGTTTCAAATCGACTCACAACAGCATACTAGGGGTTTTTGTTCTTATAAAATGCTAATAAAGTATTTATTCGGTTCAACACCCTTTCAATTCTATGACATGAACAAGTATCGGGACCCGCTTTACATGTATTGGAAGACCAAGGGCAATTGGTGTAATGGTGTCCGTGAATAGTCTCGACGGAAGGAACGTTTTCAAATTTCCTTAGAAATCCGATACAATTTAAGATCTCTTTGTAATGTTCCTCAAGTATAGTGTTGGGTTGATTGTTTAGTAAAAAATTTAAAATTTCATCCGAGATTAAAGTTGACATGGTTTCCAATTGAATTTCTAATACGTACTAGTATAGCAACTCTTAAATTGGAGGATACTTCTTTGTTTTATGATTATATTCTGGGGTGGGCTCTTCGAGTTTCTTATCATTGCTCTTTTTAAATTTCTCAAGTATATCGAGGAAATAGTCTTTAAACTTTCTCAATAAATCAAGTGTATTAAAATTTTGATCATCAATGTACGTGCGTAATATTTCATCATTTTTTTCCAATTTTTCATCCATGACCCGAAGATAATTTTTTAATAGTTCATCAACATACTTTTTTGTTGTAGCATCATCAGCATCAGCTGGTTCTTTGATATTCTTCAAAGCTTTATGATCACCATCAAAGTACCCATTTAAGTGTAGTTTTAAGGTTTTTGCATTGATTACCTCTGTAAGAGCATTGAAATTACTCTCAACATATTCTTGAAGTATAGATATGGATTTATTTTGAAAATCTATGGTATCGTCTATGTAGCCTTTGTTGACAGCTTGGTGTATGGCTTTAGGTATTCCGACATTATTCAAACATTTTCCTTTCATATCAAAATCACCATTAGGTAATAGTTTAAATCCTTCTCCAGGTGGTCCTCGAGGTCCAATAATTGAATTATGAGAGCGCTTGAAGCTCCTTCCGAACTTGTCAACACTCATCTTGCTTATAATTATTTACTTGTCATGTACTGATGTTAATATATAATATTTGCTTCGCGAAGTTCTTCAACAATTGAGTTTATTTCATTTTGGAGATTATTATTTCCCGCTCTTTGAGATGCAATTAAAAGTCTTAGTCTATCAACGAGCTCATTAGCGTTATCCCAATAGATATAATCAACAGGGTTATTAGAATATGAATTATCGTTGTATGCTTTTCCAATTGTCTTCTTCTTCTTAGACATTTGAAGTAAAGGTCGGATAATATGCTTATATTTGTGTCCTCTGTTACCTTTAACTTGTGAGGTACTATCGTGATTTTTCAAGTGTGCATTTGTTTTTTGTAAAATCTTAAAATATTGTTCCAAATCTTCATTGTCATATCGAGCTTTTCTAGGAATTTTCCTAAAAATTAATTCATAAAGACCATCTGTTCCATGGAAGATTTCACCATCAATAACGAAATCCTTTTGGTCATTAATTACAAAACTTGATGTACCCAATTTCGTTGAATTTGATTGTAGGTCGAAATACGGACCATAGATCTTATCACGATTCTGATCTGATGGCGAAGCTCGGTTATATGGTGTACTTTGATTAAGATCATTGGAATTAGCAGGTGTTCTAAATGAAAGATCCCCGTCAGATGGTTGAAATGAGACTGATTCTGGAGACCCTTGGATTGTTTCTGGAGAACTTTGGATTGTTTCTGGAGAACTTTGGATTGTTTCTGGAGAGTCTTGGAATTGTAGTCGGCGTCGTTTGAGTTGTTGATGCTTTACTTTATCAATTATATCGGTTTCGGTATCGGCAGCAGCAGTATTACCACTTTTAACATTTTTCACGAGTTCTTTTAAGGGTTCGACTATAGGCTTAAAAGTATTTTCAAATTCCATTTCCTTCGTAGTTTTTCCAGCTTTGAGAAGCATATATTTTCTTTTCAGAGCTTTTTTAGTTTGTATGAGATCCTTAAGTAAATTTTCATTAACGTCCATATTTTGTATATAAAAAACAGGGCGGTTCCAAACAGGGCGATTCCAAACAGGCTGTCTCTTCAAACAGGGCGGTTCCAAACAGGGCGATTCCAAACAGGCTGTCTCTTCAAACAGGGCGGATCCAAACAGGGCGATTTCTTTAAACAGGGCGATTCCAAACAGGGCGATTCCAAACAGGCTGTCTCTTCAAACAGGGCGATTCCAAACAGGCGGGTTCTTTAAACAGGGCGATTCCAAACAGGCTGTCTCTTCAAACAGGGCGATTCCAAACAGGCGGGTTCTTTAAGCAGGGCGGGTTCTTCAAACAGGCGGTTTCTTCAAGCAGGGCGGTTAAAACAGAGGACCGTTCCAATGTTATCGTATAAACAGCTGATTAATGACTGATCAGTTTGATATAGATACAATTTCTTTAAAAGATTTATTATATCGTCCCTTATCTATACTAGAATCTTTATTGATAACCAAGAAACCAAATGCATCTTTCCAGCATTTTGCGCATAATTCTTTGAATTTATTGAAGGTCATATCGGAATTTATATGATCATTGTATATGTGCTTCAGGTTAAGTTCGTCTTGTTTAAATATAACTATATAGTTTGCATTGTCTCGAATCAAATGTTTTGGTATATGCGTATACGATTGACACAAGTAGAAACTATCCACATCGTTATGTCGTCCCATACAGAAATATTCTCGAATGTTGTTTTGTTTATCGCATGCAACATCATCAAATATAAATACTGAATTTCGTTTTGCTTCAGAAGGTGCCATAATTTCACAATTATTTGAAAATTCATTGTACTCCATACCCTTGATAGACTTTATTAACCTTCTCAAGTATGCATACTTTGGTTGATGCAAAGACTTTGAGTATATGTATAGGTTTTCAAATTTTAACCCATTGGGATCGACAATAATGCTCAGCATGACATTAGTCTTTCCACAGCTTGATGGTCCGACAATTATTCCTCGAACACTATTTGGGAAAAATGCTCCATGTTTCCTATGTTCCTGAATTTCAGTATCAAAATTTTTAACTTTAATAATATTTTGTTGTTGTTGTTTTATGAACCGCATTTTACAACTGAATGAATCTAATCAATATAAAAGACAGTGTTTTTATAGGTGGACATTTAATCATTGATCAGCACATATACTAATAAAGTGCTATTAAAATGATAGACTACCGAGTGTATCCAGTCAGTCGAAAACAATCATTCCAAGGACACGGATTAGTGAATTCCCTAATTAATAAACTACCGATTGAGTTACATCTTCCGTCATATAATTTCTGTGGACCTGGAACTAAATTAGAAGAACGTCTTGCTAGAGGAGATCGTGGAATTAATCAATTGGATGAAGCTTGTCGCGAACACGATATTGCATACAATAATAACAAAAACTTGTCCGATCGACATATTGCTGATAAAATTCTAACGGAAAAAGCCTGGCAGAGGGTAAAGGCGAAAGACTCTTCTATATCAGAGAAATTAAATAGCCTATTGGTTACGAACGTGATGAAGGCTAAAACAACACTCGGCATGGGCTGTCAATCTAAAACATTGAAAAGACGTTCACGTTGCAAGCGAAGCGATTTATTCAAAAAAGCTATAACAGAGGCTAGAACCGCTATTAGGGAGCCAAGAGCCGAGGATCCAGACACAATCGCAGTTACAGCTTTACAAGCAGCTAAAAAGATTATCAAAAATAAAAGAAGAAACATTACAATTCCCAGAGTTATACCGCTACCGAAACGGGGAGGTTTCTTACCGCTGTTACCCATCTTAGCTGCATTATCAGCGGTTGGATCTTTATCTGGAGGAGCTGCAGGAGTAGTTAAAGCAATAAAAGAATCAAAAGTAGCCAAAGAACAGCTGGAAGAGAACAAACGGCACAATCAAGCTATGGAAGGAATAAAAATTAACCAAGGCAAAGGGCTTTATCTACAACCCTATAAAAAGGGATTTGGTCTTTTCCTAAAACCTCAAGATTCAAAAAACTTTTAAATTTGCTACCCAATCGTCCTCTCACCAATATTGATATTGCTAAATTTGGAAAAATCAATATACCCAATTTTCGGGGTGTTTACATGAGAGATAAATTACCGATTAAATCACTTGACATAGAATGTGGTGTAATTAATTTAGACAATGAGAGTGGACCAGGAACCCATTGGGTAGCATATAGTAAACATAAAAATATCGTGAAATATTTCGACAGTTTCGGTAATTTAAGACCGCCTAAAGAGGTTGTAAGATATCTGGGTGAAAATATCCATTATAATTATAACAAATATCAAAATTACAATACATTTATATGTGGCCATCTCTGTTTGAAGTTTTTAATTGAAGAAAAATATAAATAAGTAGAGGAAAACTAGAGTTTGTGTTTTATTTCATTCGAAACAGTAATGTCGTTAACACTAACGTTAAGCGGAAACAAATCTACTCTCACCGCAGAGTACTTTCCTCCAATAATCCTAAATTCTGATTATGTATGCGGTTTAGTTGACTTCCAGACCTACAATTCTATACCTAATGTTGATGTATTTAATAATTTATTTCATTTTGGTGATGACGTAATAGAATTTCCTATTGGATCATATGAGATTGAAGATATAGATGACATTATTCAAGAAATTATCGAACTGTATAATGAGAACCACGATAATAAAATATCAATCAAAATACAAGCAAATAATAATACTTTAAAATGTGTAATTTATAATACTGTAGAAATAGATTTTTCCCAACCTAACTCTATTGGATCGCTTCTGGGGTTCAGCAAGAAAAAGCTAGAAGCAAATAAAGTGCATGAATCAGATCTTTACGTTGATATAAACAGAGTAAACATTGTGCGAATTGAATGTAATTTAATTGATGAATCATATATCAATAATCAACCTGCTCATATACTACACGAATTTTCGGTTAACGTTAGTCCGGGGTATAAAATAGTTGAAGTTCCTCGCAATGTTATCTATTTACCAGTGAACGCTAAGAGGATAAGTTCTATAACATTGAATCTCTTAGATCAAAACGGAAATTTTATAAACTTTCGAGGTGAAACGGTAACAGCTCGATTACACCTTAAACGCCAGCAATGATAATATATGACAGCTCATCTCATCCCTCATATAATAAAAGGACAGGTGCTACTATTAACACTACCAATATACTCTCAACTTCTGCTAAGAGAACATCAAAACTTACTCTACAAAATCAACAATTTCTGCTATCATTGGGATACAGATTGAAAAATTAAATTAAATCTAACAAAAGACATGCTGAATATTTTCGAAGAACCAGAATTTGAGGAGAGTATCTCAAAATTGGAATATCATACATACTCGCCATACTTGAATAATTTCGAGAAAAATGACATCATTCAAATCTGTGTCCAACATCAAAATCTTAATATCTTGCCGTCAGAAAGTTACATTTATATTGAAGGTACTGTATCGAAAACTGATGGATCGGCAGTTGAGAAAACAAAACTTGTGAATAATGGAGTAGCTTTCTTATTCGACGAAATTCGTTATGAATTAAATGGTGTGGAAATTGATAGCAATCGTAATGCCGGCATCACATCAACTATTAAAAATTATATTTCTTTAAATAAAAATGAAAGTGATATGCTGTTTAATGCATCTTGGTCTCCTGATTCCTCAATCAATGTCAATGGTTTCTACTTTAATTTTTGCATACCCCTAAATAAATTATTGGGATTTGCTGAAGACTACAAAAGAGTAATTCCAAACGGACGCCATGATTTAATTCTAACACGCTCCCGTACAGATGACAATTCATTAATTTCTGACGCAGATGAAAAAGCAAAGATAAACTTGCTGAAAATACAATGGAAAATTCCTCACATTACATTGTCTGATTCTTTCAAATTAAAGCTATACAAACCTATTAATGATGGACAATCTATGAAAATTGCTTTCCGGAACTGGGATCTATATGAATATCCTGCCTTACCTAGTACTAATCATCATATTTGGAATGTGAAGACAACTTCTCAAATGGAAAAGCCGCGCTATATTATCCTTGCTCTGCAAACCAACAAACGTAATTTACTTAAAGAAAATCCAGCTAATTTTGATCATTGCAACATTACTAATGTGAAAGCCTATTTAAATTCCGATGCTTATCCATGTGAAGATTTAAATCTATCATTTGATAAAAATAACTACAGTTTACTATACAATATGTACTGTAACTTTCAAAAAACCTTCTATAATCGCCTAGTTGCTGAACCTTTATTGTCAAGAGAAGCATTCAAATCACAAGCGACAATTTTCGTAATAGATTGCAGACATCAAAGTGAAATAATAAAAAACGGACCAGTTGATATTCGTATTGAAATTAAAACATCAAAAATAATCCCTCCTAATACGTCTGCATACTGTTTGATGTTACACGATCGCATTATAAACTATAATCCATTGAGTCAAATAGTTTCTCGAGAAATGTAATCGTTACTTGTCTGTTAGCTCTCGCTGAAGAAACACATATACGCACGCACAATATAAAATGTATTTTATTTTCGACGTTCAAGGATTCAGAGGATCAAATAATAAGTTTATTCCAAAGGAAATAGCTGTACTGCGCAATGGACATCATCAGCATTTCATCTTAAAACCACCATACAAGTTTAATCAGCTATCACCATCGCTAAGAAGGCAAGCTCAATGGCTTTATCACAATCATCATGGTTTAACCTGGAATGGAGGAGTCACAACATTTTCAGAAGTTAGAAAATATCTTCAAGATAATATACAAGATTCTATTGTTTACGTTAAAGGAATGGAAAAAACTCTATGGATGAAGGAATTACTACAGAATGAAAATGTTGAAGTAACGGATATTGAAGAAGTTGGATGTCCTAATTTAAGGGAATTGAAGCGTCTCTATCCCAATGAAATGAAATGTACAAACCACAATAAATGCTGTGCACTACAAAATGTTTTTCTGTTGGAAAAGTTTCTAAATGGAAGACGATAAAAATAAAACATGTTATTTCTTTAAAATATGAATTTGTTTTTATTTCATTTATGATTATCAAGAAATCTATGTTTTTTCTGCACTGGGTTTGTATGTTGTTTTTATTTCCGCCACAATTAACAGCTTACAACCGAGACAAAAGCCAAAAGCACAACCCATTCATCGTCATCATAGAGCAAAAAGCCCCCGGCCCCCGCCTCCGCCTTGTTATTGTTCGTTTGAATACTGGCTTAGGTCTGCGTCTTAGGTGAAGTCAACTAGCTTAGCTCTGCGTCTTAGGGGAAGTCAGTTTAAGTTCCAGCAAAAACACCCCATTTCCCATACAAATCCACAAACAACAAAATTCCCGTTTATATTACTCTGCTTAATGATAATAAGATTAAAAAACAACCCATTTCCCATACAAACCCACAAACAACAAAATCCCCGTTTATATTACTCAGCTTAATGATAATAAGATTAAAAAACAACCCATTTCCCATACAAACCCACAAACAACAAAATCCCCGTTTATATTACTCAGCTTAATGATAATAAGATTAAAAAGCACACCAAAGACACCGTTTTTTTTTTTATTTCCATCACAATTAACAGCTTACAACCGAGACAAAAGCCAAAAGCACAACCCAGACAACGTTTTTTTTTTTATTTCTACCACAATTAACAGCCTACAACCGAGACAAAAGCCTAAAGCACAACCCATTCATCATCATGGCTTAGGTCTGCGTCTTAGGTGAAGTCAACTAGCTTAGCTCTGCGTCTTAGGTGAAGTCAACTAGCAGCAAAACCATTCACCTCCTAAGCACAAATCCATTATCAAAAACACACACACACACACACACACACACCCCCCAACAAAAAGTTCAATAGCAAAAAGCCCCCGGCCCCCGCCTCCTCCTTGTTATTGTTCGTTTGAATACTGGCTTAGGTCTGCGTCTTAGGTGAAGTCAACTAGCTTAGCTCTGCGTCTTAGGGGAAGTCAGTTTAAGTTCCAGCAAAAACACCCCATTTCCCATACAAATCCACAAACAACAAAATTCCCGTTTATATTACTCAGTTTAATGATAATAAGATTAAAAAGCACACCAAAGACACCGTTTTTTTTTTTTATTTCCATCACAATTAACAGCTTACAACCGAGACAAAAGCCAAAAGCACAACCCATTCATCATCATCATAGAGCAAAAATCCTCGATACTCAACCGAGACAAAAGCCTAAAGCACTACCCATTCAGCCCCGATATCACCACCTAAACACAAATCCATGATCAAAAAGCCCCAATACTCACCACCACCTACAAAAAGCTTCAATAGCATCAAAAGCACAAAATCCAACAACTACATACCCATTCGATTACGACATCAACCAACAACCAGCGATAAGAATACTACAAACTATACCCAATTAATACCAATACTCATAAGAAATACACTAAATACTACTATTTCCACCTCACATAAGAACCCACCACCCATGAACCACATACCACTATCAACACTCACCACACAACACACACATCTACACCTTCACATAGAGCTTTCACACAGAAAAGAGCTTTTGGGGCAGAAAGTGAGCCGGCACCGCTATAACCCTACTACTGGCCACCTATTCGTCCGTCGGTGTGTCGTGTATCTGCCGGCCATTTAGTCCATTGTATCAACACCAGCTTTGTACCGGTTATAGTGCAAAATAATCTCGGGTTTTTTCTGTGCGTGGTCAGCGACTGCCATGTTCGAGTGCATCGTCGAAAGCAGTATAACTGCTTTATTTTTCTTCGGCACATACGAACAAATCGTCGTTTTGTCGTGAAAGCCGAACAGTGTGGATAATTCTGCACGATCCTTTGATGCAGCCACCTCCTTTGGAATATAGGGTTTGTTTTTTCGTAAGGTTCCTACGACAGTCAAGTCCCACGACAATAAAAGCTTCGCGAGCGGTAACGTCGTGAAAAAATTGTCCATACAAATATTTCTTCCACTCCCTTTGTACGGTGCTGCTAATTTTTTGACAACATTTTCACCTTGATTCTTTTCTCTAACATTGCCATTTATCCCGGTGTAAATAATGCCTTTCAGAGGACGTGCATTTTCAGCATCACAAATCCACCACACTTTGATACCATACTTGGCTGGTTTTGATGGAATATACTGAGTAAATTTGGTTCGCCCACGGTACGGATACAGCTGCTCGTCGATGGTAAGTTCTGTGCCGGGCCGGTACAGAGCGGACAAATTTGCATTCAACATCGCCCAGATCTCACTAATTGGAGCTGCTTTGTCCTCTCTGGACCGTTCCTCTCGTGTCCGCGCATCATCAAATCTGATAAAACGTAAGATATTCCAAAAACGATTGATACTCATTGTGGCCCTGTATAAAGGGAATGATGACGTTTTCCACATCTCTGTAGTATGGTCTTTGTTTCCATTATTGACCCCTGCTGCAATTAGAATTGCAAAAAACGAATACATCTCTTGACGATTAACATTTTTCCACGTTCTCGACGGTCGATTTGAATTGTTTGCATTCCACTCTCGGATAACTAGATCTGCCTTCTGATTAGTTTAACGAGTAATCAAATCCACTATTTCGTGAGTAAGAATCCTTTTGAATATTTCAGCCGCTGAGAGTGTTTCGGTCGAGCGATGGGGACCAGCTCTTTGTCTCCCAATATTGTGACGGAGGGGCTCCTCGATAGTATAGTGGTTAGTATACCCGCCTGTCACCCGGGAAACCGGGGTTCGATTCCCCGTAGGGGAGCCCCTGGCGCAAGACTAATGACCTTGCCCAGAAAAAAATAAATCATTATGGAAAATTTAACAAGCCTCAGGGCTTGCTAAATAAGGCCAAGACCGGTTCCCGGTTGTAGTGCCGATGATGATGATGATGATGATGATTGTGACGGAGAGTTTGAGTTGTGTTAGGAGGTGTTTTTTGCCATACAGTTTTATCTTTCGCGACAAACGTACGTCCAGTTGAATCTAGAAAAAAGAATAAAAATAAAAAGAACGCGTTGTGCATGAAAAATTAATAAATAAAACAAAAAGAATTATGTTTACCTGCAGTTGAAACTGCGTCGACATCTCCGTTCGTATCATTGTCATCTTCGCCTTCAGAATCGTCAATGGCTGCTTCAGTTGTATCATTTTCGTCCGCGCAATATTCTTCGTTATCAGATACCTCGTTTTCATTTCCCTCGTCAGGAATCCAATCATCGTCATCACTATCAGAAAGGTTTATGCTCTCGTTGTCAGATTCACCACACACGCTTTTCAAGTAGGCATCTCGTTGTGCATTACACAATCTAAAAACAAAAATACAACAAAATTATTTAATATTATTAAATACATTAACAATATTAATTTTAATATTATTACCTGTTGAATTGAGCACGTGTCAACAAAGTCGTCATTTTGAAGATGCTCAGATGCACAAAGGACGCTGATAGTCAAAATTCTTTATATTTATAAAAAATAGTTATATAAAATTCATAAAATATTCACAATATATTTGTTTCTGATAAACAAATTAAAATCGATTGCAAAATATTTGTTTTAACATTGTTAAAACAATGTTTCTATATGTGGGTACCCGGGTATCCGGTAATTGACTACTGTCGGTAAAGTTGGTCATTGACATAAGGGTTAAATGCGAAACACAGTACCTACGAGAGGAGAAAATGAATCGATTCATGTTTGTTTCGAGCGCCTAAAGATTGGAGTGACGAAGAAACACGTAATCAAGCAAAGGGTTCCATACCTGTGAGGTTTGGTTAAAAAATGTCAATGCGTATTTCTATAATAATATATAAAGGGCATTCATTTTCATTTTTGCAACACATTTTATTTTCGTTTTATATTCTTCGATTCTAAATTGTAGAATAGACAAAAAATGCTTAAATTCTAGGTTAATTATCTTATATCATAACTTACTGGTCCTACACAGATGCTCTAAGCTAAACATTACATGACTATAGTGTAGTTTGCCTCTCGCGACAGAAAGCACAAACTTGAAAAGACATCAGATTCCCCATAACGACTTCACTCTTCGTCTCATCCGGGAGCATAAAAAGCTCTGCAGAATAAGATATCGTCACCGCTTCACGCAAAGGGAGCCATTCTTGCGATCCATTATTCATAATATTGGCACACTGATAAAACAAAGAATCCAAAACAATCGTACCCGACGAGAAAAGAACGTTTATAAAAATGTTAAAACGATATGTGGCACTTCTCGTATCACTGGCCCAGTCATACACAACGATTTTGTTGGTAATAATAACACCAATAAAGCAAATAAAATTTGAAAATAATCGCAAGCTTACTCCCCACGATGGCGACCCAGATACTAATGCGATCATTAGTTCAGAGGTCCACAATAAATTAGACAACTTTAACGAGCCAATTGTTGTCTTTAACCCAGATAACAGAGCATACTTCGTCGACACACGTGATAATGATCACGGTTCCGTCACACCAAATACCCTACAGAAACGGTTTGCCTTTCGCCGCCAGAACTTTTTTTTTTTGTGGTTTTATTTGTGAATATTTGTATGACAAAGAAGATGATAAATCTCTTTTTACTTAAAATTTAACTTACTTCAATTTCCTTATATATATATATATATATATATATATATATATATATATATATATATATATATATATATATATATATATATATATATATATATATATTTAAAAGAACTTAACTTAAATCTTATACTACCCGAATTCTAGAAAAGCTAAGTCTGTGTAAGCTGGCTGGTGATGCAGTTATTCTACCGGCATTGGTATCCAGGTCTTTATTTGCCATTCAACCACCAGAACTGTTGGCGCTGTTTAATATTATCGTCCCGGTCTTTGTGGGAGATAGCCCTACTGAAGCGCAAGAGCTTTCTTCAATGCGCGTGACTTCCCGGTCGTAGCATAATCGCCCGTCTACGGATGATCTACTTACATGATAAATCAGCGAAATTCGGGATCTATCCTATATAAGACCATTTATGTCCAAATCAAGGTACCAGGCAGATTGCCCTAGACGAATTCCTAATAACAAAGGATTTGGATTACATACTATGCAACCTTCACCAGGGACAATAAATATTGCGCTGTCTATTTTTCAGCTTCATCATGTGTATGATAAATCTCTTACCGTACGCATTGGCCGGGGACCTTTTTCTCCCAGCAATAAAATACCCAAGCAGCTGCATTCAATTAGCACAATCGACGCTGAAGGCAATTTCTGTAACTCTCACCAAGTGCAAACAAAGAACGCTCTTCCTCCATAGGCTTCCTGGCGATACCATAAACAATCCATATCGTTTGTGGTATCCTAAACGCATTTTTCATTTAATGAGTGGCTGCTGTTTATCCAGCTGGCCCTCATTACCGAACGATGCATAGGTCGCTTTTCCCTTTGTCTTGTAATTGCCCTGAATCCATTCCTCATGACCTCGGTGCATAAGCAAACACAAACTCATTAGCATCCCACGAGATTCGATTTGTTTGTTTCAACAAACACACATCTCCTGGATGCACATTATTCCCCTTCTTGGTGTTTCAGATTTGTTATCATGGTTTTGTAGCGGTTCCGCCAAACCCTACGGTCTACTTACCTGAAAAAACCCCCATAACTACTACCCAACTCCCTTAAGTTTGCTAATGCAACAGTATTAGTACCTGTAAATGCTTCACGCATTATATAGATCACCATCTATAATCTTAAAATCCCTATAAAGAAAACTTACCTTTTCATGCATCCCTTTGCATACAATTTCCGTAAGATTTCTTTCTTTGCTTATCTGGTATTCTAAGCCAATCCGGTACCAGACAAATTCCTGTAAACAAAATAATTCGGATTGCATTCATTGTAACCGTCATGACAGGGACCATAAATATTGCGCCGTCTATTTTCCCAGCCGCGTCATGTACCTTTTCATACACATTGCCTGGTAACCTTTTTTGTTTGTCTTATCAATGAACAAGCCAAGCAGCTGCATATAATTAGCGCAATAGACGCCGAAACCAAATTCTCCAGCATTTCCTAATGCAAATATGAACCCGGTTTCTATTGCAGCCAGAGATGCCATAAACATCCAATTTGCTTTTAGCACCTTTTTCCCCCAACGTCGAAAATAGCGACGAGGCATGATGTAAACAATGACCCACATTACCAACGGCGCATTTGGTCATTTTCCCCTATTGTCTTTGCTGCCTGCCTGTTTCGTTGTTCCACTGCTGTCAGGCACGTGTGAATAGCATCGATCTGAACGATCCCACACATACCACCATGACCTTTATTACAAGATCTGGTTTCCTATACCACCAAAAGAGACTTTACGTTTCCCTGGTGGTAGGTAAAAACGATATCCTTATTGGAGAGGATATCGGGGGGTCTTATTCCATCCGTCGACCACGCTGGTCGCATGCGCAGCACTCCCGCTCTCCGCCGGCAGCGGAGAAGCGTAGTAAAATATTCCCCGAGTCGTGGCGAGTGTCATGTCCTAATAAATTGAATTAACAGTGCGGATTAAGCATAAGGAATTTAAATTGATTTAAAAGTTGAAGTCGGTTAAAATGTACCTATATTAAATAATTTACAAGGTATAAGGCTTATTACTTGTGCATTAAAATATTTTCTGTCAAGTTCTCCGTTCATAAATAAAACTAGAATTAAAATACATGTTTTCCTTTTAATTGAAAAGAAAATCATACAATCACCTCAGTGACTCTTGCGTTGTCCCTTTGACAATTTGCAGCTTATTAATCGACGGAACATTTAGCGAAGTAGTGGGACGAAGTAGAACTCGCACCCATGCCGGTGCCACGACTTCGTACCCCGCAGTTTCGACCCATGCAAAAAAACAAACGTACACATATACATGTGTACCATGGCGATCTCCTTTATCACCACCGTAAGAGCGAATGCACCAAAATTTCTCTTGAACAGCGATTTAATATCGTTGAGTCAAATACCATCCGCCGACCACCACGGTCGTTGCCGCCCCCGCTCTCCGTGGCGATGCGGAGACGCGAACGCGTATCGAGTCGCTTTTCCTCCCCAGTCAATTGAATAGTCGGAATCACAGTGCCAAGCGTTTAGATAGTATGTGTATTGTTAACGTTAGAACAATGGCCATGAGAAGGCTTAAATTAAAATATTCGTAAGGTTCCAGGTGACATCTAGTACACGTGTACGTTTGATTAATTACAAAAGATATCTATCAACTAATTAAATAAAGAGAACATTTTGCCGACTAAAAATCATTCAGTGTTTTACTTTTCTTCTCGCCTTTGGTGGACAGTACGTTTTATTGCTGGTGACTACCATGTGTGTTTATCTTTTTTTCTTTACTCCTGGTTGTGAACAAACGTGGCGGCGTTTCGTTCTTTTGTTCGGCGTTTCAACAATTTCTTGGTGGAACATTATGATGAAGGAGGAAGATGAACGGAGTGTCCGTGTTTGGCACAGTGCTTCCTCCCCACACAAACCCGAAAATTAGGTCATTGGATGCGACTATTGCTCTCGCAATATGTCCTCTCATTAATTTGATCATAAAATGATCCACCCTATTTATGTAGACTTCATTACATAAAGTCTCATTTGAGTAATACTTTTTATAGTCCCATTCCGGTGTCCGATATAATCTGAGACAAGTTCCGAGACACTTGCGTTCGAACACCCGAATCTTTTCCATCAAATTTAGACCTATGTTAAACCATACCGGACAACCATATATGAGCATTGGCCTGTTTAGGGTCATTTACCATATAACTTTTAGCCTACTGTCAAGTTGGCTGCTGTGACATAGCCTCCTTGTCATAGCAAACGTTATCCTAGCTTTGGCCAAAGCAGCCTCTATATGTCTGTAGAAATACAAATATTAATCTAGTCAGATGTCAAGGTATGTAACTACACTCTTGGTTTCCAGTTTGTATTCATGCGGTCCCACCATAAACTTTCGCCCATTTTTTCTTGTGTCGATCGTGGTTTTATATAATGGGATTCTAAATAGGACGGCTTCACATTTCTGGAAGTCGATCTTAAGTTTCCAGTCATCGCAATAGCGCTGAACTTTGTTGAAGTCTCGATGTAGTAAACTATTTATGATCTCAACTTTCGGAGCTGTTCTGTAAAATATGAGATCGTCTGTGTACGGAATAGCATACGGAAGTGGATCTAATAAGTCACTAATGTAACTGTTAAAAAGAATCGAAGAAAGTACCGGTCTCTTGCAATCCATTCTTGATATTATACGTTTTATTAGAGATCACATTATCACTTTTGCCCAAGAACCTCCTGTCCTTTAACATATCGTAAAGTACATATAGTATGCCTTGTCTGACCAGTTTGTAATATAACCCTTCGATCCAGACGATATCAAATGCTCTTTCCAAGTCGATCAAACAGGCACCTGTGCATTTGTTCTTATATTTATTCCACTGAATGTCGGGGATCAGTTTAGCTGCGGCATGTGTGGTTTTATGACCCGTCTTAAAGCCAAATTGGTTGTTCGGAATAATGTTGTTTTCCTCTACCCATTCTAGGAGACCGGGGTTCAATTCCCCCTCGGGGAGCCTCTGGCGCAAGACTAATGACCTTGCCCGGAAAAAACAAATCATTATGGAAAATTTAACAATCCTCAGGACTTGCTAAAATAAGGCCAAGACCGGCTCCCGGTTGTAGTCCTGATGATGATGATTCTAGGAGAGCTTTGTTAATAGTCTTTTCGAACACTTTACTGATGTTTGGAAGTAAACTTATCGAACTCATGTTCATTGGGTTAGTACACCCCCCTCCTTTGATATGTTTCGTATATTGATTATTCATTTCTTGGGAACAGTCTTGGGATTTCAAATGGTCCGCCATATCAGAGTCCCTCTTTGATATGGTAAGGTCTGCTTACTGCTCTGATTCGAGCCGGTGTCAGAGACGCGCCGTTATAATACAGCCGGTATACCCCTGTCTGCAAACCATCCAATGTCCACGGTGACGCGTAACACCCTAGATTATGGGTGGTAGATCTTTGGATGACGGTAGACCAACGGGAAAGAGACCGGCAGGACGGCCGCGACGGAGATGGGTAGACAATGTAAGGGTTGACCTTGAGGAGATCAGATCAGATGGTCAAGCGTGGAAAGAGAGTGCTCAGGACAGGGAACGATGGCGGAGTCGAGTCGGTGAAGTCATGAACTTCCGGGTTCCTACAGGCCAATAAATAGTAGTAATGTTTCGTAGGATAGTTGATTTTTGTCTTCGAACATATCATACATTTTCTTGACACTCAACTCTTCTGCTAGATACATTTTGACCTATCATGTAAATTGTAATGACCTTTTCTTCCACGAAATAACCATATTCCTTTCAAGACCTTGGATTTAAGCGCTGGAACCAGTTTTTTTGGACGGTTGCTGTATTTTCCTCACATGTCGGTTGAGGCTTCACCTGTTGCGAGTAACGAGTTTTTATTGTACAGATTCTTTGTCTTGTTATTCCATGCATAGCAATAAATGCTGAGACACACTGGCACATTAAGCTGTTGGGTTTTGTCCGCAAGTCTCACTCTGTAGCCTTAATTTGCTGTATGTAACTTAGCTTCAGATTCTTCTTTTCTAGATCGTCTTCTTCGAATTACCAAAACACTTATTAGACCACATAAATAAAAGTTCTGTTCATCCGTAGGTGGAACAAGAATAAAATCCTTCTGTTGCACGTTGCAACTAGTGATGATGAGGGTGCTTCATGATAATGTGTTTTTGAAATGACTTTCCACCCTCTACACTCGAGGTGTTAGCTGGTGTCACAACGGATTAGCTCAGTTGCAATTACGTTGAGCTGTGACACAAAAAATAATTGGGCGAATTCAAGAGAACAGTACAACCGTACTGCTCTTGGTCGTAGACAGAATAAAAGCCCTGGAGAGAAGAGGAGCGATATAACAGGGATCGAGAACAAAGAAAAGACAGACGTCAACTGGGAACGGAAAAAAAGGAACACCAAGGAGTGATCGTGCGAAATAATAATAAGAGTCAAACGAAAAGATATGAAGTAACTGTGATAGAACGATAAGTGGTCGCGACTGCCGTGTATTACATCCGAAAGTTCAATACGATAATATTGGAATAAGAAAAAGCATAAAATAACGACTGCGCCTACCTCCTCAACCCTTATGTCAATGACCGGGTACCCAGGTACCCATTTCGATTTTTTAAAATGTCAATTTGAAAGTAAAAAAAAATTTTTTTTCATTGAAATTTCGTAATTATCATTCAGAAACGTTTGAATGGAGATGATCTAAGACATGGGACCGAAATTCGTCTACTAGGCCGAGCAATCGTGAAATTGCGATGAAATGATTACTGTCGGTAAAGTTGGTCATTGACATAAGGGTTAACTTAGTTCCTCTGAACACAAACCCTCGAAACACGCGTAATCCCCGTCTTCTCTACATTCCTCCTAACCGTACCTCTTATGGTTTCAACAAACCCCTTTCGGGGATGCTGAGAAATGTCAACTCCAACTCCACATTCTTCGCCTTTGACCTCTTTACCCATAGTCTCAATCATCATCATCATCGGCAATACAACCGGGAACCGGTCTTGGCCTTATTTAGCAAGTCCTGAGGCTTGTTAAATTTTCCATAATGATTTGTTTTTTCCGGGCAAGGCCATTACGTCTTGCGCCAGAGGCTCCCCGACATGGAATCGAACCGCGTTACTGGCGGGTATAGTAACCACTATACTATCGAGGAGCCCATATAGTCTCAATCACCGCCTCCTAAACCATTCTCACCACTAATCTTAAGCGCCTCTTTCTACACTCTCCTCTCTAACTTTCCCACACCCTTCACAATATGTCTTATTTACCTTAGATTAAGCTTAGTTAAGTTCGTTCCTACGTTCTTTAGTTTGTAAAGTTATATAAACTTTAGCTTATAAGTACGTATATTGCTTGAATTAAGACAATAAATTGGGTGGTAGCCCCGCTTAACTTAAAAACCGAATTGAAATGTTTTGGGGAATATCGGATTACATTTTTGGGCGCAAATCGATTCAATCAAACTCCTTGAAATGATATTATAGCGTTTGTGATGATAGTAACGAACGTGTGATTCGAACCGACGCTATGAGTCAGCACTTTTACGAAAAAGGACTATTTGACTTTGTATCACGTTGGAAGAATGTCATAGATACTAACGGATCCTATTTTTGAGTGAATAAAAATTTACGGAAAAATAATATTGGCTTTTAAATTTTTATTATTTAAATTTTATTATAAATCAACTGATGTGGAATTGCTATGTTATTGCTTGGTATACGGCTGATGCTTTTTCTTATTCGATTTTCTTTCGGGGTTTTTCACTATTTGCTTGTATATTGTGTGTGTATCTGTTAGAAACGCCCCGGTAGTTGCTTTTTGCTTGTTCGATTTTTTTGTGTGTTGTTCTTCACTACTTGCTTTTATTTTGAGTGTGCATCTGTTAGGAACGCCACAATAGCACCCTTCTCTATACAATTGTCGCGTACATACCACAAGTTCACATTATGTGCAACATATAATGAATGCTGAATAGCAATTAAAAACAACAAACAACTCCCATTAACCATCAAACCCAGCAACCTTCCAATAGTGATACGACATACACGAAGAAAAATCCGTCAGAAACATTAACTAATGATAACCTGTTCTCATTTAGCGAGATAAACTCTCTTCTTAATGAAGTTGTAACCAAGCTTAGTGCTTGTCAAACCAAAGCTGACCAATTTAACGTCATTACTTCATTAGCTATTAAGTACATATACTCGGAAAAAACATGTTAAGAAATTCTCTTAACATCATAACTTGGAATGCGAGAAGCATCAAAAACAAAAAGCATGAATTTTTTAGTTTCTTGATAAATTTTAATATTGACATTGCACTTGTTTCAGAAACCTGGCTCAAACAAGACATTTCTTTCTCACATCAAAATTACATTTGTTATCGCCTAGACAGGGTACATGCTAGTGGTGGAGGTGTCGCCATTGTTGTGAAAAAATGTATAGAACATTCCTTGCGTCCTTCATTGCGCCTTAAGTTAATTGAGGAAATTAGTATAGAGGTAACATTAAGTGACAATTCCAAGGTGAGTCTTTTTTCGGTCTATTTCCCTGGAGGAAATAGAAACCTAGAGAAATCTACTTACTTTAAGCGGGATCTGCAAAAATTGTATAGAGTTAACACTCGAAACAAGGTAATTATTGGTGGTGATCTAAACTGCAGACATCAGTCCTGGAATTGTCTTAGGGCAAACAGCTGGGGTAACATTTTACTAGATGTTGCTGAATCCAGCCCAAGTTTTTCCATACTTTATCCACTTCTTCCCACCTATATCCCAGCGAGTGCTAACAAGAACCCCTCAACTCTTGATCTATATATCACTAATATTCCAAATTACTGCACAGTACCATTAACTCTAAATGCGTTAAGTTCAGACCACCTTCCGATCAGCCTCACAGTGAATCATACAGTAGTTGTAAATCGTACCAGTTTATACCACAACTATTCCGCCGCCAACTGGAATTGTTATAAATCATATATAAACACGAACTTGGTTCTAGGTGATACCAGCCTAAATTCTATAACCTGCAGCGAGCACATTGATATCCTATGCAACAATTTTGTTTCTATTATCAATAGAGCGGCCGATCTTGCGATACCTAAATGTTCCACTGCTCCAGTTGATAAGGCACCGCTTCCTGAAAATATCTTACATCTGATTAGGCTACGAAACTCTGAAAGAAGAAAATGGCTGCGTTATAGAATCGATTGTTTTCTAGTTAATGTTAAAGTCTTAAATAATATCATTAAAAACGAAATCTCAACATATAGGAACAAGTGTTGGAATAAACACCTTTCCTCTCTTGACAAAGCAAGCAAACCGTTCTGGAAAATATCAAAAATTATGAAAAAGAGAGGGTGCAGTATTCCTCCGTTTAAAGTTCACGACAAGTTGTTTATTTCTTCAGTGGAGAAATCGAACCTACTTGCTAACACGTTTAGTAAGAACCACTCCATATCTATGCATCTAAGCGACGCGTATACTGAAGCTGAAGTTGCTAACACTATCTATGTACTTTCTCAAACACCAGCTGAAAGTACTTACGCAACTAATATCAGCAAAGTTAAAGAATTGATAAAAAAATCGAAATCAAAAAAGGCCGCGGGTCTCGATAATATTAACAACAAATTAATCAAAGCACTTCCACCTGCTGCAAGTAACTATTTAACATTCATTTTCAACGCTTGTCTTAAGAATTGTTATTTTCCGGACTGTTGGAAAACAGCAAACGTAATACCTATCCCGAAACCCGGCAAACCGAAGAACAGCCCCGAAAGCTACAGACCTATTAGTCTACTTAGCTGTCTAAGTAAGCTCTTAGAAAAAATCATTAAGGAAAGGATTGATCGTTTTGTGGAAGACAATAACATCTTACCAAACTTTCAGTTCGGTTTCCGTAGTGGTCACAGCACAATCCACCAAGTCTTGCGCATTAAAAACCACATAGCTGGTAAATTCATCGACAAGGAGTCAACGGGACTAGTTCTTCTAGACATCGAAAAAGCTTTTGATACGGTATGGCACGATGCCTTGATTTATAAGTTAGTAAAACTTAAGCTGCCAATACCGCTTATCAAAATTATCCAGAGCTTTCTTCGTTCGAGAAAA
Organism: Microdon myrmicae; assembly: GCA_963931805.1. Classification (NCBI taxonomy): domain Eukaryota; kingdom Metazoa; phylum Arthropoda; class Insecta; order Diptera; family Syrphidae; genus Microdon; species Microdon myrmicae. The sequence goes on along the minus strand of OZ007497.1, from coordinate 50,830,332 downwards.
TATGTTGTGAGTTTAGGAACCGACATATCCTCTACTCACCAAATCCACCATGGTGTACCCCAGGGCTCGGTCCTTGGTCCCATATTATTTACATTGTTTGTCGCAGATTTACCATGTTTAGGTGAAAACATTCAGGTAGCTATGTTTGCCGATGATACGGCCATTTTCTCTTCGGGTGCCTTATTCACTAATGTCTACAACTCTTTGCAAGCAGCCCTTGACAAGCTAGCAGTATATTACAGGAAATGGAAAATAAAAATAAATGGTAATAAAACACAAGCTGTCTGGTTTTCGAGATGTAGGAAACACTGTTACCTACCAAATGGCACTAAACTCAGTATGTGTGCAGTTGATATTGATTGGTCCGAAGAGTGTAGATATCTAGGTATTATTCTAGATAAAAAACTCATCTTTCAAAAACACATCACTACCACAATTGACAAAATAAACAAAGTCGTAAGAGTTATGTATCCATTAGTGTGTAGAAAATCAAAGCTTAGCATCGAAAATAAAATTATAATATTTAAAACCATTTTTCAAGCTATACTCCTGTACGGGGCGCCTGTATGGTGTAATTGTGCTCGCACACACAAAATAAAATTGCAAAGGTGTCAAAATAAAATATTGAAAATGTTGCTGAATTTGCCATGGCATTATTCGACACATGAACTACATGAAAACGCCAACGTTAAACCGGTAGAGTTCCTTATTGACAAAATCAATCGAAACTTCTTCGTCAATTGTTCTTTTTCTGACAATGTTCTCGTTTCCCGTCTTGCGTTATCCTAAATCATTACATATGTACTCTGTCTATGAAAATTATATCGAGGTCATTACTACACAAAATAACCGGAAGCTCGTGCAATATTAGTCTTAAGATTCAAATAAGGGTTTTTTATTGTAGTTTTCCCTTAATTTATTATTTGTTATTCATTAAAATTGTGCTATTGTCGTTATATAGATTTAAGATTATAGTTGTAAAGGAATTGCTATCCTAAATCTCTTAAGTACTAGTTGTAAAATATACCATAAATGTAATTATCTACTAAATAAAAATTGAATTGAATTGAACTCCCATTAAATCGTCTTACCCCGATATACCAATATTATCATCATCATCATCATCGGCACTACAACCAGGATCCGGTCTTGGCCTTATTTAGCAAGTGTCGAGGATTGTTAAATTTTCAATAATTGTTTATTTTTACGGACATGGTTATTAGCCTTGCGCCGATACCAGTATTATAGTCAATCGAAAATCGGGCTTAATCCTACAAAAAAAGGGATGGACTTGTAAATAGTAAACATGCCCAACACATGTCTTGATATTCACGGACTACAATAAGTCTCCCGTACAAGGGGAAATTCATTAGAATTACTTCTATCCCTAAAAGTAATTTCATCAATCATGTGACTCCGTCATTAATACTATCGAACGCACTTATCTCAATGAAGGTGCTTCAATCCACCACCCTAATATCTCTCTTAGTACAAAACCAAGGAAATTACCATTTCCAGTAAGTTTTCTCTCAACACTGGAAGATTCTTGAACCTATAGACAAATATATCGATTTTTAACACCGCATACGAAATCTACGTGCATTATCTTACCCAAAACCCCCAGTTGTTGTAATAAATCATAAAATATTGGACCCGCGGTTTTGGTGAATGGAATACTTGAATGGCTTGCTCCTCTTGACCTCTGTTCTTCGAGCATCGCTATTTAATGTAACTTTTGTTCAGTAGTTTATCTAGTTTTTATTTTCTATAAATGTTCGTTTTTTTTTATTAAACTTTATTTTATCATAATCGAACATGAATATAAATATATAATTTAGTTAGCTAATTTATATCGGGTTTTCGAATAGAGACTTGACAACTTTTTTTTTAAATAAAATGCAAACCATTTGAAATATTTCAAAAACTTTATTATCGGCTTATCATATGGCCACCGCGGGCACGTTTGCAGCGGTCGATTCGTTAGACCCAATTTTCGATGACTCGGCCACACATTTCGGCCGAAACGGCCGCTATTTCGCATTCAATGTTGGCTGTGGGCTCTCCCAACGTCGTCGGCTTGTTGGCATAGACCAATGACTTGACGTAGCCCCAAAGAAAAAAGTCTAGAGGCGTTTAATCGCACGAACGAGGCGGCCAACCGGCTGGCCCATTTCTTAAGATAACACGCTCATCAAACTTACTCTTCAATAAATCGATTGTATCGTGTGCTGTATGGCTTGTGGCACCGTCCTGTTGAAACCACATGTCGCCCAAGTCCATATCTTCCAATTCGGGTCAAAAATAATCGGTAATCATGGCGCGATAACGATGGCCATTCACAGCAACGTGACGATCGTTATCGTCGACGAAAAAATATGGCCCAATGACGCCGCCGGCATGCAAACCGCACCAAACAGCTATTTTTTGTGGATGAAGTGGTAATTCATGAAGCACATGTGGATTTTCACCCGACCGATAACGCATGTTTCGCTTATTGACGAACCCATTGAGCCAAAAATGAATTTCGTCACTGAAGATGATTTTGCGATGAAATTCATCATCTTGGCGCATCTTTTCCAGAGCCCAACCGGAGAACGTACGTCGCTTCAAATGGTCCATCGGCTTCAATTCTTGAGTCAGCTTGATCTTGTATGGGTGTAAACCAAGATCCTTACGCAAAATTCGCCATAAAGTGGTCTGGGCGATGCCCAATTCTTGAAAACGCCGTGGAATTGACTGATTTAGATCGTTTGCTACGGACGCCTGAACCGCAGTGATATTTTCGACACTTCGACCAACCTGTTGCCTCACTGGCACGGCAACATCACACAACGAATATGTAGACTCAAATTGTTGCACTAAACTTGTTATTGCCTGCCTACTAGGGCGAGAATTACGACCGAAAATTGGAGTTAACGCTCTTAAAGTAGCGGTCACCGACTCCAAAAGTCGGTAGTAAATTTTTATAATTTGCAGACGTTGTTCGTCCGTGTACTTAGCCATGATGAAGATGTTGAGTTTACTGAATAAATTGACAGTGACAGTTCGATGATTAGTGAAAGCGTGCGTTCACAAATTAAATTCAAAGTTGTCAAGTCCGTATTGGACAACTCGTGCAACCCATAGTCACATGGCCAGTTCCGTGACCACAAAAGATCACGGCCTCCAGCGACGAAAGAGACCTATAAGCATCCTTCCATTGGAGGAGGAATCCCCCGACCAAGCTCCGGACGACCATCCCCTGGAGCCAGATGTTTCGCCAATGATTGGCGAAGGCGGGCGGAATGATGCGGATTCGCACTGGATGCAACCAGCGAATTCGTAATTGAATGCAGCCATGAGCAACCAAAAATAACAAATGTCAGCAACCAGCTGACCGACGAATAATTTTGGTTGTCAAGTAATTTTTAGTAAATAAACGCTTCCTTCGTTAGCTTTTGGCGACACAGTTCGCAATCTCTGTAGATCAAACGCAGCAATTAAATAAAAAACTAATTTATAATAAATCTTCAACCAAACGACTTACATTATCTAGAGGATTATTTCTGGGGGTTCTGCCGGCATTCAAATTAAGGTATTCTTTTCCTTTTTTCAGAGCATTTAAATTCCGGCTTGTATCAGTCAACGGCAACTATCATCGTTGCACGGCAAGAGAACTAATCATTGCTCTTGACGCCATTTCTTTGACCCACCAACACAATACCTTTTGCTGGTGGACAAGTGCTAAAATATTGGTCAGTATATAGTAAACTTCGGGTGCAGTTCAACAGTCCCACGCTTTGGAATACATGCACTTTAATAAGCTCTCCAACGATGACTCACCCCCACTACCGATACCTTCACGCTTTAACCTCTCCATTCCATGTCCTCTTGAGAAATCAGTGGTGAAAAGGTTTTAGAGCAAAATTTTCGACCATGCGGAAGTATGGCTTGATTTTACCAAACGCGAGTTCGTTAACCTCGGTTGCTACCGTACAAGTGCGAACCTACATGTTAGTGAGGAAAACTATATTTTCGTCCTTGCATTTTCAACTAAATTATGAAAACAGTTTTTGTTTGGACTATATTATTTCATTCTTATCTTTGTTTTGATTATTTTATGTTTATTAGTTAATCGATTCTTTATGTATTAATTTGTTTGTAGCTTATGTTTTGATTTGCAATTTAGTTTCTGGACTTAAAATAGAATATATAATATATATATATATATATATATATATATATATATATATATATATATATATATATATATATATATATATATATATATACTTTTTTTTGTATGTGGTTATTTTTAACCCTTATGTCAATGACCGGGTACCCGGGTACCCATTTCGATTTTTTAAAATGTCAATTTGAAAGTGAAAAAAAATTTTTTTTTTCATTGAAATTTCGTAATTATCATTCAGAAACGTTTGAATGGAGATGATCTAAGACATGGGACCGAAATTCGTCTACTAGGCCGAGCAATCGTGAAATTGCGACGAAATGATTACTGTCGGTAAAGTTGGTCATTGGCATAAGGGTTAAGTTTCTTATAAGAACAAATCCGTTAGGGGCCTACTCCGTAACACGGTCACGCATGATTCCCTTTTTACTACGTTCCGTATTAGCATTCAAGCAATTTAGAGGAAAACTAATAGTAGAGAAAGGCGTCCCTGTTTTACAGACATTAACACAAACATTGCTAAAGTGAGCTCGAAAATTCGTTCCTCACAAATATTTACCGGCATCAATCAGAACGTCACACATAGCATGAGTCAGATTGAAGATCAATTTGAAACTCAAAGCCAAATACAGGAAATCGTTCTACAATCTAACTCCACAGCATAGAACGCGGTTCCAAAATATGTGTTCCCCAACGCATACATTCTATCATCGTCATCATCGCAACTGCAACCGGGAACCGGTCTTGGCCTTATTTAGCAAGCCCTGAGGCTTGTTAAATTTTCCATAATGATTTATTTTTTCTGGGCAAGGTCATCAGTCTTGCGCCAAAGGGTCCCCGACGGGGAATCGAACCCCGGTCTCCCGGGTGACAGGCGGGTATACTAACCACCATACTATCGAGGAGCCCAATTAGCCCAAATATTCCCAATACATTCCATATAATATGTACTATACGCATGTAACAAATTTGGTACACGAATTTCGGTGTGTAACAAGGATTTCAAAGTACTGCTTCCATCTTGTCACGGCATTGTTTGTTTCTGCGTCTCGAATTATTTTGGCTCTCCCTCCGTAGCCATTTCTAATTGAATTTATGCCGGCATCTGATATTCTTTACTCTGGTATTTTCTAGGATTTTTTCGATCCGAGTCTTCTCCCATTCGCGTTTTTTGCGTTTGAAGAGCCTCATTGTCTCTCTCCAAATTGTTGCGTATACATTCCATACATTCTATAGGCGTGTCAAAATGTAGATACCTCCTTTTCCTACCGTCGCTCTTTTTGCCCGGACTATGCACTAAGATTAAAGGATACCAAACAATCATTTTGTGTGCACATATTATAAAAAATAATGAAGGTAGGAACACCCTCTGCATTTACAGTAGTATTAGTAGAAACAATCAATAAAGAAAACTCATTCCCTTCATACATCCCAGCTTAACATTCTGGGTGAAAGAAGCAACGCTGCAAAAGCATCTAATATCTAAACTAGAAGAACGACTAAAGCTAACGCAGTGCATACATCGCATTTCACACAAGGCAGCAAATCCAGTAAATTTATTTATAAAAATAAAGTACCCTAGTGAATCACCCTTGAAAATTGTAAGTAGCAGTATCTATAGAGTGCATTAGTACATAAATTGTGCCAAAATCTTCTTCGCCCAACTTACTGGTAGTCCGTAAATTAAGTCAGAGTTATTATTTTATTTCAATGTAATAAATTTGATTGCAATGCTAATTCTACTAAGTGTAATTTACAACAGATTTTATTAATCACTAATGGATAATACTATATTATATAAAAAATGCAAATCTCTTCCTGACATTTACATTCATAACTCACCCTATGAAATATGCAGATAAGAAAAAAGCAAAAAAATAAACCTCAGATAAAGCAAATATTCGTGATCTCAGAAAGCTGACCTCTGATAGCAACAATCTCAAATACACTTGCCTCTGGCTTAAATAGTTGATGCTCATTATCAGTTTCAATGCATTGTATGATACAATTTTGCTGTCGGTCGTTCTATCCAAGCTGCACTGGACAAAATATCTCTAATTACTGGTGACATGGTGCATGTTTTTTAGTTTTTTTGTTTGTTTGTTTGTTTGTTTGTTTGTTTGTTTGTTTGTTATTTTCCATATTTTGTAATCTTACTAATTGTCCGTCCGTTGTATTGAAATCATAACTGTTTTTTGATTTTCATTTACCATATTTCAATTGTTGTCCTTCACCAACAAAAACATTTGATTTAATTTGATCGTTCACCACTAGTTTATTTTTATTTATTTATGGTCTTTGATTGAACAATTTTTTTTTTTGCCAACAATATCAATACACTAGCCTCGTACATAGTCGTCTATTCCACCAGAACCAAAAAATTCTTTAACATTCCTCCTGAATCTGAATACAGTAACTGAAATTCTGAAACCAACTGTGTCAGTCCCTTAATTCCTAACCAATCACCAACGCATTAAATCTCCCCGTACCATCCAAAATCGTATGACACTATATCTTTTTAGAGCTACACATGTACTTCCAGACAGGGCCCATCCATCCATGCCACCAAAACAAGATCCATTATCAAATCTTCGCAAAATCTATCTTAAAATAGGATCTCAATACCCGGATTTCATTAATTTTTATTTTCTCAACAAATGTCTTGACCAACGTGTTTACCCGGATGTGATTTTAACTTTTTCTAGAGCCACGGTCTTCCTTACTTTGTAAAACGTTGAGTATCCTTATATGTAAAACCATCAGTCATCCGCGAACTCTCTTACAGAGAACACCAGTTTAACAGTGCGCCAGTTAAAAAGTGAAGTGACTACCTATTTAAAAAGTAAAAATATTTCAAAACCAATTTAAAGATAAAACTCCTAAGAATTCCCAAACAAAAGACAACAAGGACACATCAGGTAAGAACCCCAAATGATGGCCCTAGGGCCAAGCCAGCATACCGGCAACAGGTTCCTAGAACTGGGAGAATGCTCACTCTCAGGCTCTGCAACCAACGTGCCAACAAAGAAGAAAAGACAATCCGGCAGCCCATTGTGTTTCGATTTCCATGCTTTGCCGAACAAAGCGACTTCAAAAACACCTCGGTTTATTCAAATTCACCCAACCGATGCGTCAAGGACACTAACATCTGTTAACGTCTTTGTGCTGAAGAGAATAATTGATTCTATTAGTACACAGTACGAAAGAATCACCCTGCTTAGGGATGGTTCCATACTAATTCTAGTCAAAGACCAAGATACAGCAGATAGATTCATCCAATCCAAACGATTCGAATCAATCTGTCCGGTTGACATAAGACTACACCCCAAACTAAACATCTCTAAAGGAATTGTTTACGCCCCCTGTCTTATAAACGTCCCAGAACCTGATATAACAGCAGAAATGGGTTCCCAAGGTATTGTTGATGAGTTTAAATTCACCAAAATGATGAATGGAGAAAGGAAGCCCACGGGCCTAATGCTATTTTCATTTGACCGTCTTCAACCACCAACAACAATTGAAATCGGCTGATACAACACCAAGGTCAAGGAATACATTCCGAGGCCTATGCGTTGCCGACAATGCCAATTACTAGGCCACACGGCAAAATGGTGCAAAAATACAACGGCATGCAATACATCCAATCTTCCACCCCACCCTGAATCCGAATGCCCAAGAACAACCCGTGCAAACTGTCACGGCCCACACCCGGCGTCTTCTTCCACATGCCCAAAATATATGCAATACCAACAAATTTTAATAATACAAACAAAAAATAAAACATACCTATCCGACGGTAAACGCATATCCAGAGAACAAAATCCCATACAAACAACAAATAATGATCTCTATTCGGAACAAATAAAGAAAACCACTACCGTATTAAAAACACCAACTGGTACCAATTCAGTCCCACCAAAACACATACAAGACCCAATACCGGCAAACAAAACTGCTACCAAAGAAACACATATATTTCCCTCCACCTCTTACGCAACCTTAAAGGAAATAGAAAAGAGAAAACACCCTATCGTACAACAAAACACAATAAAAAACAAAACACAAAACGCTTCTCCCATACAAACTCAAACACACACAAACAAATCGAAACACACTCCAGCAGAAATGCAAAAATCCCGTTTAGACTCAACGGAAAACTTCCCTTTACCTGATCATGGAAAGATATGATCCTAATCTCTGTCACCAACACATTGACTCCGCGGCACAGGGCGACTTTCACTCAAACCAATCCGAGCGGATTGGACAACTGAGTGACACGAGCTGTGTGGCGCGGAGTCAGATAACCAACCACCGTTATATTGACTCCCCCACTTTGAACACCACAACAAACACTAACAACAACCCAAACGATCTTTTAATGCTTCAGTGGAACCTGAATGGGTTCCACAATAACAATCACGAACTACAGATCCTTATAAAGGAACTAAAACCAGCGATCATAGCATTGCAAGAAACTCACTTACCCCAGTCCTCAAATGCTAAAGTGCCTCGGGAATATAAATCCTAGTTCAACAACCTCACAGGAAACAACTCCTCTAAACAACGGCCCGGTATACTAATACATAGGGCCCTTAACCATAGACACCTCAACATTACTTCCCCTTTCTCGGTTACCGCAATCGAACTTACAGGGAAATTAAGTTTAACTGTTATCTCAATTTACATCCCACCCAACCAAACATTCAATCTAGCGGATCTATGGGATTTTTTGGTTGCGGTCTTGGTAGGGTGCCGGTCCGACACAGGTTCACCAAGAAGTCCCAATCTCGCTATTGTCAGGCTAAGCTGGTTTACCACTGTGTTACAGGTTCGGAAAACAATCGTCTCGGGTTCGATATCTTTATTGTTTTTTTTTACTACACTTATTAAATCTGTACAAATGGTAGTTCTTGAACTTAAAGTAAACAGTATTTAATGTATTATATTTAATGTATTATATTTTATGACTTACAGTATTTAATGTATTAAACGTATTATATTTAATAACATACAGTATTTAATGTATTATATTTAATAGCTTACAGTTTTTAATGTATTAAATTTAATAACATACAGTATTCAATGTATTATATTTAATGTATTATATTTTATAACTTACAGTATTTAATGTGTTAAATGTATTATATTTAATAACATACAGTATTTAATGTATTATATTTAATAACTTACAGTATTTAATGTATTAATTTTAATAACATAGAGTATTCAATGTATTATATTTAATGTATTATATTTTATGACTTACAGTATTTAATGTATTAAACGTATTATATTTAATAACATACAGTATTTAATGTATTAAATTTAATGTATTAAATTTAATGTATTATATTTAATAACTTACAGTATTTAATGTATTAAATGTATTATATTTAATAACTTACAGTTTTTAATGTATTAAATTTAATAACATACAGTATTTAATGTATTATATTCAATGTATTATATTTTATAACTTACAGTATTTAACATATTAATTTTAATAACATACAGTATTCAATGTATTATATTTAATGTATTATATTTTATGACTTACAGTATTTAATGTATTAAACGTATTATATTTAATAACATACAGTATTTAATGTATTAAATTTAATGTATTAAATTTAATGTATTATATTTAATAACTTACAGTATTTAATGTATTAAATGTATTATATTTAATAACTTACAGTTTTTAATGTATTAAATTTAATAACATACAGTATTTAATGTATTATATTCAATGTATTATATTTTATAACTTACAGTATTTAACATATTAATTTTAATAACATACAGTATTCAATGTATTATATTTAATGTATTATATTTTATGACTTACAGTATTTAATGTATTAAACGTATTATATTTAATAACATACAGTATTTAATGTATTAAATTTAATGTATTAAATTTAATGTATTATATTTAATAACTTACAGTATTTAATGTATTAAATGTATTATATTTAATAACTTACAGTTTTTAATGTATTAAATTACTAACATACAGTATATAATGTTTGGCTGTGCACTGTGTTACATGTATTGAACGTCGCCGTATTCAATCATTTAAAGATCAAAAGTGCTCTGTGTTAAATGTATTTATTTAAGGATCAAAACTGCACTGTGTTAAATGTATTTATTTAAGGATCAAGAGTGCACTGTGTTAAATGTATTTATTTAAGGATCAAAAGTGCACTGTGTTAAAAGTATTATATTTAAGGATCAAAACTGCACTGTGTTAAATGTATTTAAAGATCAAAGGTGCACTGTGTTAAATGTATTTATTTAAGGATCAAAAGTGCACTGTGTTAAATGTATTATATTTAAGGATCAAAACTGCACTGTGTTAAATGTATTTAAAGATCAAAGGTGCACTGTGTTAAATGTATTTATTTAAGGATCAAGAGTGCACTGTGTTAAATGTATTTATTTAAGGATCAAAAGTGCACTGTGTTAAAAGTATTATATTTAAGGATCAAATTGCACTGTGTTAAATGTATTTAAAGATCAAAGGTGCACTGTGTTAAATGTATTTATTTAAGGATCAAAAGTGCACTGTGTTAAATGTATTATATTTAAGGATCAAAACTGCACTGTGTTAAATGTATTTAAAGATCAAAGGTGCACTGTGTTAACTGAATTTAACGTCACCAGCAGCGGAACAAGGTGTTTTTAGGTGATCGGTGTCTTAACTCTTCGACCGTAACTGGCATACTTTATGTTTTATTAATTAACGTGAGGACATGACCTGCCCTCACGGAATCCCAAACGCGATTAAGTATCGCCACCGAAGCGACAGAATACCAAAATTCCATCCATCGCCTCGATGACCACATTTGGTAATTTTCCTTTTCGCATTGGTGTACCACCAAAGAAGGGTTGAAACGCACACACACGATGATCCCCCTTGGTTGCTCATCGCGTGTGTCGCCCAGCATGCGAACCATGAACATGAAGTTAAAATAAAAATAAACAATCTTCGCAGCTGGGGCCAGTCATCCTGAAAAGGGTTAAAATGTTTACACGATCAGCGACTACGTGTAGCATGATTGCTGATCGTGCGCATGTTGTTGTTGGCATCAACAAAGGTCGAACCGTCGTGTGTGTATTTACACTGGCGAGTTCTCGATGCCTTTTTGCTGCCAGGTGCGAGTTTCCATTTCGTGTGGCTTGATTAGCGACCGATGTGGGCATTGCATGAAAGCACCAAAAGGAAGAAATATCTCTTGTGGCATTGTAGCCGACTTCTTAGGAGACATTTCGTTGGTAGGAAATAATGTTACGTTGCTTGCTAGATGTGGGACCAATTTGCCCTTCCTATAGTAACGCGTGTGTTGCTGATGGTGTTTTACTTCAGCGCAGTTAAGCATTGCAGCGGTGGTTGGTCGTTATGGACAGGTAAGTCATGCTTTTCAGGTTTCTATATGCCCATGTAGGGAATGTCTGTTATTGCTGATATAATTTTCGTATCAGCAGACATTGTGCTTACAGGTTTTTCGTGGTTATAGAAATAACCAATGCAGGTTGGTACACGCTTTATTGAAACAGGACGTTTATGAAAAGGGGTTACCTGGTGGTAGATGAGCAGGTAAGTAGTGGCGTTCGCAAGAACCGTCACAGATCTGAATAACATAACTCAAAACATGCACACACCAATCCTTCTAGTTGGGGATTTCAATGCATGGAGTACAATATGGGGACCACGAACAACAAACAAAAGAGGTAAAATCGTTGAACAATTTTTGCTACAATCCCACTTGGCAATACTGAATAACGGCAAGCCAACCCACTTTTCCACACACAAAACCTTTACAAACGTAGACGTTTCCATAATATCGGCCCAACTTTCTCCTATAACTAACTGGAAAATATTAAACAATCTGCATGGAAGCGATCACTTCCCGATTAAAATCTCTGTCTCGACTGGCAACGGCAATAAGAAAAAGGTCAAACTCCTCCCCAAGTTCCAATCTGACCGAGCCAAGTGGGATAAATTTCAAACATTAACCACATAATTCCTTAGCTCCCATAGCGCAAAACAAAATATTAACCAAGAAGCAGATATTATTACAAAAATGACTAGAGCGGCCGCCAACATGTCCATTCCGCAGACAACAAGAAGGTTCCATAAAACCGTTGTCCCATGGTGGAATACCGAACTGGCAAGATTACGGACCGAAAAACAATCAGCTTGGAAAATCTTCAAGAAACATCCAACGGACCAGCATCTAATAACATATAAAAGGCTTAACGCCCAGTTTCGGAGAACTGCCAAAATTGAATAGGCCAAATCATTTCGATCCTTCACGGCAAAATTAACGCCCAATTCCACCCCAAAAAAGATATGGTCGGATATAAAAACGCTCACAGGCAATTATAATCCCCCTGGCATTACGACAATAAATACCGGCACTAACATACTTACATGTCCTCAAAAAGTAGCCGAACATCTAGCCGAATCCTGGGCAAATATGAAGTTTAATTTTCATCCAAACTTCCACGCAGCAAAAAAACAAATACAGGAACACCCAATGAGGATAACCACCCTAGGGAACTCCTATCTCATTGCCATAGAAAGTCCCATAACGGGAATAGAATTTGAATCCAGTCTGCATTCTGCAAAAGGAAAACCACCGGGCTTCGACAGAATAGATTATGCTATGGTCAAAAACAGCCCTCCGATCATGAAACAGCGTCTATTAGATCTATTTAACCACATTTATAAATCAGTCGTCATACCACAAACATGGAAAACGTCCACTCTCATACCTATTTTAAAGTCCGATGGGGAAACCGACACAATCAATAGCTACCGCCCTATTTCCCTCCTCCCCTGCTTAGGCAAATTGTTAGAAAAAATTATCGCAAAAAGGCTTATAAGTACGCAGCAAGTTGGATTCAAAAAAAGTCGAGGTACAATGGATGCCCTCCTTCACCTTGATAACTACATTACTTCTGCACTTTCCTGCAAAAAGCATTCCTCCATTCTAACATTAGATTTCGAAAAGGCTTTCGACTGCATCGGCCCCCACGTCATACTGAACAAACTTCAAAAATGGAAAATAGGAGGTAATATGTTCAATTTTATCAGATCTTTCCTGTCTAATAGGAAATTCAGGGTAAAATCCAACGGAGTTTGTTCCGGGGTACACAATCTAGAAACCGGTATCCCCCAAGGATCACCACTCTCAGTAGTTTTATTTAAAATAGCGTTTGAAGATCTAAGTATTATACTGGAAAAATATAAAGTTGTAAAATATTGTATCCACGCAGATGATCTCATTGTATTCAGTAATGTCAACAATTTAGAATTTATCAGTCAAACATTTGAAAATACCATCTCAGATATTAGAATGTGGGGTCATTATTCCGGAGCCAAAATCTCAATCAAGAAAACCAAAATATTACATTAAAAACACAGTTGTAATAAATTGTTAGCAGTTAACTTTGAAAACTCCACCATCAGCAATGTTAATACACTAAAAATGTTGGGCATACAATTTGACGTGAATACAACTTCAAAATTCAATGTCTAGCTCTTAAGAAAAACTTAAATCTGAGGTTAAATATCATTAAATACTTAGGATCAAAAAAGAGTTCTGTTCATACTAATCCACTAACAAACATCACCAGAGCAATTATATTATCGAAAATAGATTACGGCCTACTAATATACGGGAAATGCAGCAAAACTAATCTACAAGTAGTGAAATCCCCCTATCACGCAGCAGCTCGAATAAGTACAGGTGCATTTAGAACCACACCAATAACAAACATTCTAGCAGAAAGTGGAGTCCCGACGATTGAAAACCGAATGAAGTACCATTCAGCCAAGCGAGTTGTCAAACTTACCGCCACACCGGAGACACCCATAGTGGAGGATATTAAACACATCCTTAGGAGGAAACGGCCCCAAAGGTATGTGTCGGCCCTAGGACAGGCAATATTACTTGCGGACCAATTCAGAATAGACATTAAACCACAAAAGGAAAGGACAATTCACCTAAGATATTCAATACCGATTTAAGCCTACTCCCGAAAAATAGAACAAACCACCTAGAATACCAACAACATTATCGACATATCAAAAACCAACACCTCCAATGGAACCTACTTTTCACCGACGGATCCAAAACAAAGGATAGTCAACAGCGTAAAAATAGTAATCAGAAAGGGACTTTTACCCGAATTCTGTTCCATATTTTCGTCCGAAGCAACCGCTGTACTGGAAGCAATTAAGTTAGTAAAAAAGGACAAGACACTTATTTGTACAGACAGCCTATCAACCCAGTCTTAATTCAACCACCATCCAGTGTGCACACGCGGATAGTAGTGTCTTCTTTCACCCGAGAGAGGGGTACCTGTTGCTCAATAGAAGTCGTACACGACGTACTAGACTTGGTATATAGACTCATCATATGGCTATTGAACGAGCATCAATACAACCATTAATAAATCGCTAAACAGTGTAGTGAACGGTTTAAAGCTAACATATACAATATATCGAAAGAAAACGTAAAATCAGTGAAATAGTGCAAAATGCATATCACTTGAATCGAACAGAAATATTAAGACACGTGGACAGCATCAACAAAAAACTAACAATTCTTTTCTATCTAATTAGTTAATTTAAATTATAAAGATAAGTTCGAAGCCTGACAAACAATATTTAGCCACTCTCTTAGTGCAAGTGGTAGTGCGTGGATTCGCCAGCGGTCCGTCGTTGGTCGAGTGACGCCGGTATCGACGCAGCGCGAAAACCAGTCACTATTGACTTAATTGTCTCTTTTTTGTTTTTATGCCTACATAAATAACAAAAAAAAATAATAATAAAAAGAAAAACAAAGAAAAAGGAAAAACAAATAGAGTACAATATCAACAAGCAACAAATCACCGTTGGTTGCAGAAGCTCAAATAATGGGTAAACAAACAAAAACGGAGACATTGAAAACAAAGGCAGTCATAACGAAGCGGCCAACAACACACTTGGCACGCAACAAAGGCGCCAAACGTGTCTGGAACGAAAATAAAAAAGAAGAAGCTGAAGAATTTCCGCCTGCTCCAAAGGTAAAAATTCTACACAACTCTTTCGCCCAGCTCGCCTCGACCGAATCGGAAGACAAGGAAGAGGAAATCAGAGACGCAGAAGCAACACTAGCGTCTCTGAAAGAGCAGATAATGGAACGAAGAAAGCAGCGGAAAATTAATGACGAGTTGCATTCACAACAACGACAACAACAGGAAAAGACAGAACAAAACGTGAAACAGCTAGCAGCACAACCAGCAAGCGCCAACCAGCAGCAACAAAAAAAACAACAAAACAACAAAAACACAAGGATGCCTCCTATCAACACCACTGATGTTAAAACGAATGAATTGGTAAGTCTTTGCAAAGCAGCTGGAGGTAAGAATAATTTTTTCATAAAAAGATTATCGGGGAATAGGCATGCCATTCAATCGGAAGCTGATACCGATTTTGAGAAAATCAAAACAGCGCTGAAAAAAACCTCCGTGGAATTTTTCTCGTTCACCCCGAAATCTATTAAAAATCAGACAGTTCTGTTAAAAGGCTGTAGCGTTCTACGAACGCATAATTCCGCGCAGGTAAGGTTCCCACCTTCAAAGAACTTACTTACCTGAGAGCGTTGCACGCGCCCACAGACGCGTGCCCCAAAGTCCCACCATAGGGCCTGCAACTCGCAGCCAACGTTGAGACCGACACCAAAAAGCAAGGAACTGAACGTCCCCAAAGCTTTTAATGCCAAGCTCAACATTCGTAAGTCATCATACCTGAAACAAAAAAAGAAACATTCAATCCGCCTGCGCCCAGGAACATTCCATTGAATCGGCAATTTCAAACGTCTATGCAATGCAAATTAGCCGACCAACGATGCACCTGCGGGTAGCTGCCATAAAGACCACCAAATCTATCGGCAAACAAAAAAACGGCAACCGTAATTATCTCAACGAGATAATTCAAATTGTATGAGGTTGAAAACCTACAAGGAAACTACTCCGATCCCACGGTGTCTGTTTGTATTTCACACCCATTAGAAAGATCTAATGGATTTCGGGTGTATTGACAAAAGTCAAACAAAACCCATGAACCATGCATCCATGCAAATTGCAGGATATCTTTCGGCCTTCGCGCCAGATGTGTTATGTAAATAAGGCGGCATACAATTGACAACCGTCGAACTGAATTTCGACCACCACCACGGATGGTGATAATGATGTTCGATGATGAGCGAGTTTCTTCTTTCAGGAATGAAAAATCACCCCTGGGACGTGATAACATGCTGCTAACAGAAATTCGGAAGTTCTGTTAGCAGAGCAAGTAGGAAAATTTTTCCATGTAGATACAGATACCAGTTTGGAATCTGGATATCTGTGTGGGCAGACAGACAGTCTGATTTCGATAGCCATATCGGGTGGTATATTTCGAGCACCGAAGTCGGATTCTGATCGTCACGCGAGGAGGAATACGAGAACACCACGAGGAGGTGATACGCGTTAAGATAGCCCGAGAAGAAAAAAAAAGAAAGTCGTGTGTGCGCAATTGAACAGTAAAACCGAAATTGCTTCATAATGTTCAGTAAAAATATAAGTTAGACCAAATAAAGTAAATTAAACTGGATAAATAACCCCCAGTGTTTGTTTTTGGACAATTGTTTTCACTCTATTGGTGCTCTGGTGTGGATATTACTTCGGACAGTGATTGGCGGAACACTTACAACATACCCGAAACACACCGCCGAAGTTACTCAACATAATATTCGCCAAAAGGCGTTGACCCGGAAACAAAACAAGGACTTTTACTGCAAAAATTGCAGAAGTTCAATACTGTCGACCTACAGTTTGCCTCGTTAAAAGCGTTTACTACCCGTAAATCAAAAAGGGAAAACAGGAAACTACCCTTCTTTTTGGTTCAGCTAACTCCCAATAGTAAGATTGTGGGGCTACGAAAGATTACCGTAGTGAACCACCAAATTATTACTTGGGACAAACTAAGAAAAGGGAGAGACGTTCTACAATGTGTACGATGCCAAAGATTCGGTCATGCAGCGGCGAACTGTGAAATGGAACCACGTTGCGTCAAATGTGGGAAAGACCACGGTTCAGCTGAGTGCCCATTGGGAAAGGAAAGGGTGGAAGATTTAACCCTCTTGAAATGTGTAGTATGTAGGGCGAAGGTCACCCTGCTAACTATAGAGGGTGTCCTAAATTCCGCGAAATACGAACGAAAGCCGAGTCACGGCAAAACAAATTGGAGCGCCCGACAACTGGTGGACAACCTACACGGACCGTAACAGCTCAGATGTCGTACGCTCAAATAACTTCTGGAACAGAGAAGATTGCCCTACCAAAGACAGCACCATCGACACAGACTCGTATGGAGCCCGAATCTCCTGTTTCACTTAATGATGTGTTCTCGCTCTTGCTTTCCCTACAAAAGCAGTTGATAGAGATACAGAAACAAACAAACGAGCACGGAAGACGACTAGACTGGATCTATTCGAATCCTTCCATCATCAATCAATTTCAGTCAATATAAACACCATAATGACCGAAAAGATTAAGGTGCTCACGGTAAATGTAAATTCATTGATCAGAATAGAGAGAAGAGCCACTCCATTCAAACTGTTGCAAGACGAGAACCCTGTTGAAGTCCGGCGCCGTGCTTCCTCGGTTGAGGGAAGAGCGGGGACCTTTTGTTTTTCTTTTAGTTCTTATTCCTTTTATTTTTTCTTTTATTTATTATTCCGCTCCGATAGAAAGTACGTTTGAGCGGAAATTTGTTCCAATTGATAATTAATTAATTAAGAAAAAAAACTAATTCCGTCTCCTTAATATTGTTTATTTTGTGTATCATCTTCTTCACTCAAGGAAAACTTATTCTCAACTAAGCAATTCAACTAACTCTGTTCTCTAACTCAACTCCAAACTCAAACTGATTTTACTATTGAATTTTTTCTCTACTTATAGAACATTGTGTTCTAATTTACTGTAAATTATAATATGAACAAAACAAATTTTCTTAAAGTATTCCTTTAGTTTCTGTGACTTTTAAATTGAATAAAATTTGAACGAAAATCAAAGTGCTCTGTTTTGAAATAAAAAGGGGCAAGTTATTAAATGTGCTGTAACTGGCAATATTGTGAATGTTTATGAATGGTATGTATTAAGTGAGAATGTAATATATGTTAAAGGAAGTTTTTAAGGATGTGTAAGGAGATTGTGTTAAATTTAATAAGGGTAGTATTCTGGAATACAACAACCCTGACGTGCTTTTGGCCAGCGAAACCAAGCTAAACCAAGAAGCATAAATTACGGCACATGAATTATAATATCATTCGGAGGGATAGACCAAACTCAACCCTAGGGGGTGGGGTCGCATTATTTATATGGAAAGGACTGAAACATAAAGTCTTATACAGCGGAGAAGTACGCAGGTTCCAAGTGCTTGAGGCCCGTGTCGTACATATACCCCTTCAGCAAGGAAGGGAATGTACGTGATATCAGTCTATGCACCTGAAGCGCACCAAGAAAATACCTTCATTGCGGAGCTCGAGAATCTTTTCCGCTGCTTGCAACTTCACCTGGCGGGGAACTATTACATCATAGGTGGCGATTTGAACGCCAAACATAGGGATTGGGGAAATAATAGACCCAACACCAGTGGAAACCAACTAGCTAGCTGGTTAGACCAACATCACGTTGAGTATAAAACCGACTTGTTGGCCACGGAGTATCCATCATTTCCCAGAGGTGGATCTTTTTTAGACATATTGCTTATCGACTCACGGCTAATACTTACAAATACGAACACACAAAACAAAAACTGCCTCCGAACGATTGAGTATGACAGTGACCATCGTGCGCTCAGCGCTGTGGTAAATCTCCCGAGCGAGGTTACGGAACTGGATGAATGCATGATTCCGCAACCCTACAACTACAGGGGAGTACGGTGGCAGCGCTTCACCAGAACCCTTACCCGAGAAATAAGCTCTAACATCATCACACCGCCCGCAAATAGGAAGCTGTCTAACAATGAAATCGACGAAACAATAAAACGGACAATGGACAAAACGATACCAAAAACCGCACCTACCGATTACGTTAGCATACACCGAAACGCAACAATAGACGCGCTGCATAAGAAAAAAAGCAGGCTTCTTTCTAAACTAAAACTACTGTACAGACGTTTCACAGACAGACACGACCAGGAGATAATATCACTGAAGTCTAGATTAAAAAACCTCCAACAGCTAATAAAAGCTAACTATAGGTTAGCAATAAATTCATATTCATATACAACAGAATTCGGCCTGCAAAACCCAATAACCCGAGTATGTTCCCACAGATAAATAAAATATTCAGGAGGAATAATCAAAACGATATTCAGTGTCTCCATATAAGATGCACGGACAAAAACAAGCAAATGCTGGAAAATATAGGCATCGATGCGGAAAACGCGATCCTAAACGATGAAGAATTTGTGATCGAAGATCCCTTGGAAAAAGTTAATACTATGGGAGCTGTCTTCCAGGATATTTACAAGGTGAATGAAACACTTCACCATAACCACGACCTGGAAAATAGAGCTTTACGAAACTGTCAACAGATTCAAAACAGTATTTTGCAATGGCGGTCGGATAATGGCGGTTCTACCGCATTTAGCAGTCAAAACGGGGCAGATGCCGTCACAGCCACAGACAGAGCGAACAATCTTCTGATAACAAAGGAAGAAATCCAAGGTATCTTCGAATCACTGAAGAACAAAAAATCAGTAGGAATCGATGGAGTACCCAACATTGTACTCAAACAACTGCCTCCATTGACCATGGAAATATACACGATCTTGTTTAACAACGCGCTAAATAATGCATATTATCCAACGCGTTGGAAAACGGCCATTATAAATCCTATCTCCAAAAAGGGAAAAGATAGCACAAATCCCATGAACCTACGGTCCATTGGTATATCGCCAAGTATTAGTAAAGCCTTCGAGAAGGTAGTAAGCAAAGCGTTGCGTGAATGTGTTGAGGAACGCAACATTATACCAAATAACCAGTTTGGGTTTAAGGCGGGTCACGAAACTACCCATGCCGCATCCAAACTGGTTTCAGACATACAATGGAATAAATGCAAGAACCAGTGTACAGGGGCATGTCTAATTGACTTGGAGAAGGCCTTCGATACCGTGTGGCTCGAGGGACTGTACTATAAGTTTGTTAGACTAGACATCCATAAACCTCTGCTGTATGTGCTTTATGACATGTTAAATGGGTGACAATTCATTGTCAAAAGTGGGAATGTAACCTCCAGTAGGAGTTATATAATAAACAATGGGCTACAACAGGGAGCGGTACTATCTCCGATTCTTTTCAACATCTACACAAGTGACTTAATCGGCACTCTGCACCATGCCATTGCGTATGCAGACGACATCATTCTCTATAGAACAGCCCCGAATATAGAGAGTATCAACAGCCTATTACAGCAGGACTTTAATAAAGTTCAACGCTATTGCGATGACTGGAAACTTAAAATCAATATCATGAAATGCGAAGCTATCTTGTTCAGAACACCTTTAAATGGGGCTACTATGGATACCAGGCGAAACTGGAGAAATCTAGTTGTCGTGGGACCGAATGGACAACCAATAGAGACCAAAAACCTACTCAAATACCTCGGCATTTGGCTGGATCACTACTTATACTTCAATAAGCACGTAGATGCTGCACTAGCCAAAGCAAAAAGAACTTTTGCCATTACAAGAAGGCTATTTCACAACAGCCAGCTAGATAAAAGAGTAAAAGTTATTTGCTACGTGGCCCTCATTAGGCCAATGATCACCTATGGATGCCCGGTCTGGTTCAACGTAGGTCCAAATCTAATGGAAAAGATTCGGGTCTTCGAGAGACAATGTCTTAGAACTTATCTTGGTTTGTATCGAACACCCGAATCTGACTACAGAAAGTACTATCCCAACGAAGCTCTGTACAATGGAGCCAATATAAACAGAGTAGATAACTTCATGATCAAATTGATCCGAGGACACGCCGCCAGATCAATGAACTCGCAAAACGATCTTATTTATGTATTCGGAGAGAGTGCGTAGCAGTGGCTTTATCCCACCAGAGGCTTTCATCGGTTTGGATATGGACGGCCTCATACAGGACGAATCTGGCGTTCCTTTGATTTTCCACGTTCACCGTTCGGTCGCAGATAAACGCTTAAGCTACAATCGGAATGCCACACAGGTAAACAGTAGGGTAATATCTTGGAGGGACGGGAAAGATTTCAAAAAACAACGCGAGCGGTTTTGGTGGTTGAATGGCAGCTAAACACCTGTATTGTAAAGATCCAATGCAAATCAAATGCGAAAGTGACCAGCGGCTAGTTTGCAAAGAATTTCTTATTCATAGGTTAGTTTAGAATTAAGGTATTTTAATTTAGAATTAAGTTAGATAAGTAGTTAAACAGTAGATAAAATTAGATTAGATTAAGGAAAAATTAAAGAAAGAGACAACGTTTTTTGTGCTACTGTCCGATAGTTTCTTTAATATCTAATCATGCCATGCCGAAAGGCTATTTTTCTAAAGAACCAAAAAACAGATTAGCTTAGAGAGCCTGCTTGGGACCAGTAAGTTAGATCTAATATATTACCATTAAGCTAGTATTTAAACATTTTTGTCTAGCCACTAAGAAATAACTTTTTAAGGATAAAATAAAAATGTTTATAAAAGTACAAAAAAAAAAAACAGCCTATCAACCATCCAAGTAATAAGGAATCCAAGCAATGGAAACCGAATCATTCACTTGATGCAGCATAGTTTATTCTATAAACAAAACAAAATAAAGCTTCTCTGGGAGCCAAGCCATAGTGGGATAGCAGGTAACGAAGCAGCAGATGCTGCTGCAAAACTGGCCATCAAGGAACCCCTAATAACCTTTTTCGTTGAAAACAGCAAGGACTTACATAGATACTTTAATAGTGAGCTCCACAATTTAGAACAAAAGGACTGGGCAGACTACAGGCATATGTATGCAGTAGTAAATCCCAGAAGAGAACCCATCACATATCCACCAACAGCCGCAAAACATAAAATCAGGTGCTTCCTCCGGCTGCGCCTTGGGCACACTTTTATCACCAACCAACATCTCATCAACAGGAGTAATCCCCCTAACTGCCACATCTGTACATCCAACTCCAACCTATCCTCCAAACACATACTATTTGAATGTGCAGGGGTAAGAGACCTTGCAGCTCCTCAATAGTATACTGGTTAGTATACCTGCCTGTCACGCGGGAGACCGGGGTTCGATTCCCCGTCGGGGAGCCTCTGGCGCAAGACTAATGACCTTGCCCGGAAAAAACAATTCATTATGGAAAATTTAACAAGCCTCAGGACTTGCTAAATAAGGCCAAGACCTGTTCCAGGTTGTAGTGCCGATGATGATGATGATGAAAAGACCTTGTACGCCAACATTACAACGACGACATCATCAACATCATATCCCAACCATCATCATCTAATATCGATAAGCTCTACAAACTACTAACCTTAGTTAAGCTACAAAATCTAGTGTAAACAATATTTAATATTTATATTACTAGCCGAAAGCCTTAGTCGCTAGTGCTATTAGTCTTAAGTTACCATGTAATTTACTTGCCTTGTAATAAATAATAATAATAATAATAATAATAATAATAATAAAACCATAACGTAAAGGGAAGAAGAATGTAGCACTCCAGAAAGCCATACCATTAATATCCCCATACATATATAATATTGATATTTTAAGAAGATACAAAGAAAAACTCCAAAAATTAAGGTATTTACTTTTTCTAAAACTAAACTTGTATAATGTTACCCCTCTAAAAGAATACATATTCCTTAAAACAAAATTTATTTCTACAGACACTCTGTATATCGTACATACAGTATACATACACACAAAAGAAAGTACATATTACATATGTATACAAACATATTATGAGGATAATATAATTATAACTGTTCAGCGTCGAGATAGGTTCCTCGACGTGACAGCAAAATCCTTGTGGCGTTGTTGCCCAGCAAATCGTGTGGCGTTATTGCTCAGCAAATTTTGTGGCGTTATAGCCCAGTAATAGCAAATAGTTTAAAACAACATTTTTTAACACTTTACATTAATTTAACTTTATTACGAATTTCAATGTCACATTAAAAATGATTTAAAACACGTTGAGTAAATGATTAGAGTCTCTCGTAGTTAAAAACTGTCTAACACCAACCGTCATCTCCAAAACGTTATCAAAACAACAGGTGCTGAAAGCACCGTATACAAAAAGGTCAAAAACAGTGTGAGCACCGTACAGTAGTAAAACAAGCACTGTAAACAGTAACATGGAAACGTCACACGAATAGACAATTTTGCTTTTGTCTATTCAGCAATAGGTGGCGTTTCGTGTGGTATGTTTTTTCGGAATGGTCTCATGTGATATATGTTGCGGAACTGCAACATCTTCCCGGGCCGAGACGATGGACCCAGTAGTAGTCCTCCTTAGTTGGCGTCACCACCTGGTGTCAGCGCCGTGGGAAGTGGCGGTTGGTATTTGGTTGAGCTCAGAGCCCTTAATGCTCGTATTGCTCATACACCGGTACGGTAAAACGGTAGGGTGGCAATAATTAATTATGTTGACTAGAACTAACTTTTAATTGAATTAATTTGTTATAAAATATACTTAGTTATTGTTTCAATTTCTAGTCAATTATCAGTGTTAGTGTGTGTGTGTGTGTGTGTGTGTGTGTGTGTGTGTGTGTGTGTGTGTGTGTTTGTATGTGTATGACTGAAGGTCCAGTTGGCCATTGATTGCTGGCGTTATAGCTTGCGATAAGGCCGTCGTTGTTTATTGTTTATAGTATCCGACATGTTGTGGAGGGGTTGCCTGAGAGGCGATATTTGCCGCATTAGCGGCGGCAACGATTTGCATAAGCACTTACGTTATTCATAGTTTGTTGTTTGACTTATGTGTTAAATGTTGAATGTTGGTTGGATCGTAAATCCCTGGTGTCATCGATGATCTTCTTGGACGTAGTCCTCTTTTGGATCGTGAATCCCTCTGTGTCATCGATGACCTTCTTTGACGTAGTCCTCTCTTTGGATCGGGAATCCGTATGTAAAATTTTAATAAGTTGGACGTAGTCCTATGTTGGATCGTAAATCCGTATGTAAAATTTCAATAAGTTGGACGTAGTCCCAAGTCGGATCGTAAACCCGTTTAAATGAATAAGAATATCTTGGACGTAGTCCCCTGTTGGCTCGTGAATCCGTAAGTGTAGTTTATATAGTTGGACGTAGTCCTATGTTGGATCGTGGATCCATGAATGGTCATTGAGCGATGTGGTCGTCAATATGTTGAATTGTTTGTGTTTGTCCCTGGTTGGAAATGTGGCCATTTAGATTTAGTTGAAATCTAGGTGCACTAGATGGAGCTGTCAATTCACCCCAAAGACCGATTAGTTGCGTTAAAGTCGGCCGTGCTATGTTGCATTTCTATCATCTTCTAAATATGGCCAGCCTGTGCCGATATTAGAAGTATTAGAGTTGCCGCCAACTGCATATGATCATCTGCGTTTTGAATCCAAGGTGATTGCAGTGCCTGATGCTGTTGCAGTTGGGGATTTGTCCCATCTACGCCCCTAAACTAATGCTCGGCGTTAGGCGAATTTCTTGATGGGAGCTGAGATTGTCGTTGGCCACATTACCTGGCGGAGTATTTGATCCACTGGTTGAGTGATTGTTTGATGATGATGGCTTCGGTAATTGTTTTAATGACCACCAAAGAAATAATCTTGTTGGCCTTGAGGACTTGAAGACGACGATATACTGCTTGATTTGCCAGACTTCGCTGAACCTACCATCATATCAGAAGGGATTGTATTGTTCCCTTGATGGTAATTCGTGGAATTGATTTTCCGGTATTGTTGGAAGCTCTGGAATTTGAACTGTAGTTACCGTCAGCCGATTCACATATCCGACGTTGAAGTCGCTGAGCGTAACTTTTAAAAGCTGAATCGGGACTGCGGTCATACGGGGCACTCATTGTCTGTGAACCACCATCATCTTCATAATAATTGTCCTCACAATGTCTATGCTGCTGCTGCAATTGTTGTTGTGGGTGCCGTGACCGCATATGATTCCCTTTTGAAACAGCATAGTTGTTCAGGTTCTGATGGTGTTGTGGTTGAACACCTTGCGGCCTATTCTGTTGACTTATAACTGGCACTTGATTGAGCCAGAGAGGTTGCGCATCCAAGCTGCTATTAGAAAGATTAATCTGCTCATTATTAGACTTATGTTCAATTGAGCCACAGGATGGAATAGTGCTAAAGCCAGGTACTTTCTTCTTTGACTGGTGGCTGGACAATGTGTTCACTATTCGCGTTCCGTTGATTGGATTTCCCGAAGGGTGCCGGCATCTTTCCTATTCTTCTCCTTCTTTATTCTCTAATCTCCTTCTTTATTCTCTAATCTTAGACACCGACTCCGTTGGAGTGGTGCCCCCGTGGCAGCTATGTGCAATGGGCGGTGTTAAGGGGGTGCCCCCAGAGCATTTCGTCCAGGCGGCGAAAGGTAAAGAACCCCAGACACGTGACAGCGATGTGCCTGAGTGGCGAGAGCGGCAAAATCAGGATGCTCGAACGATGAATCCAGGTAACGAGAAGCGGCGAACTCCAAATCCGCGACAGCTTTCTGATGACATGCTTTTCCGAAGGGGTGCCGGCATCTTTCCTTGTTCCTCGTTTTCTTGTCCCTTAGTCTTATAACCGAAAGCTTATCTTAGACACCGACTCCGTTGGAGTGGTGCCCCCGTGGCAGCTACGTGCAATGGGCGGTATTAAGAGGGTGCCCCCAGAGCTTTTCGTCCAGGCGGCGAAAGCGAAGAACCCCAGACATTTAACAACGATGTGCCTGGGTGGCGAGAAGCGACAAATTCAGGAATGCGTGAATAATGCCCCCAGATTTCTAAGAGCGGTGCCCCAGGAACGGATGTAATGAAATGGTAAAATTTGCAATTCCCGGTGTTCTTGGACTTATTCATCTGCAAGTTCGATGTTTGAGATGATACTTGCAGGTATAGGACCGGATGTGACTTGTTGACGAACTTTGTCTTAGTACTGACCGCTTCGATTTCATTGCATTGTCCTCTTGTCTGTTTTGTCCGATGGGTCATCGTCCTTTTCTTGAGGTTCCTTTAATGTACGCGGAGCGTATCTAAGTGGTAGCGGGGGTCGTTCCAAGTACCTGCAACTTCATTAAAAAGAGGAGCCGAATGATGTCCTCAATCCAAACCCTGGAATTGATCGAATATTTCTTGAGGTACCTGCAGTGAATTCTGTAAAATTAAGCCAAATGAAACAACCTTGGATGTCGAACAGTGGACTGTACTTTGTATTTGATTAATTGAGTGTTAATTAAATTGTTGGTTAACTGTGTTATTTAAATTGCTAAATAATAGTAATTTGGGGACTGTAATTTGTATTTGGAAGAATTACTAGCTTTTCGTTTATTGATGATGACTTGTTCGACTTGTATGTTAAAGTTAAAATATAAGTTGGATCGTAAATCCATCTATATCATCGTTGACTTCTTGGACGTAGTCGTCTTTTGGATCGTGAATCCCTCTATGTCATCGATGAACCTTTGAACGTAGTCATACGCGTTCCACTCGAATGAAACGAAAAAAATGTTGTTTTATTATTATTGGAAGTTTATAATGTTGGTAAAAATAGGAAATATCTATTAAATTATTCCATTCACCGTCGATTGCATTAGAAAAATTATTAAAATAAAGCAGACATTAGTTTATTTTCACAAGAGTGATGAACCACCTAATCAGTACGGGCTCGGATATGTCTAGTCCGATTGAATTCAAGAAATATATATATGTGGTAAGCATATTCCACTTGACCACGGTGTCTTCGTTTTTCAGAAGCACATCTGCCAGAATTCCAATCTTATAAAGTGCTCCATCACTTTGTTTATTTTCAACGCTTGGTAATGTAATACTTGCATCCGATTCTCATTGTTGTTGTCAGGTTCTAATTGAATAGCTTTCGTATCGGCGTCTATGGCTTCATCGTACTTTGCTGTATTGATTGGGCCATATGCTTTGCTGTAATGTGGATTGTAGAATAATGCAGAGTTGCAGTCTTTAATCGCACGATCATTTTCTGTTACACGGATATATGCTGCAGCTCGATTACAGTAGAATATTGGGTTTTCCGGATCGAAACTAATTGCCCGGTTGTCTTGGACTACTGCTTCTTGATATTTACATTCCTTCATCAGGCGGTTGCCTTCTTATTAATCTTTCGGCTATTTCAAGTGATTGCGGATTGCGTTCGATAAACATCGACTGGAACATTTCGAATAGATCTAAATTTTGTGGTTTTGTTTGTGAGGATGTGCCTGCACTGTTAGACGGAGCTTCTTCGCTATCGAGATCCTCATCATCGCTCAGATTAAACGCTGCTTGCAAACATTGTATAACAACATCCAGACTTTCGACGACGTCAGCGCCCAGCGATTGGCCCTCACTCGGTTGTTTTACATAGTCAATGAAGGATTTAACGAACTGCTTGTGGACTTGATCAGACATTTACAAAATCTATCAACCGTAAACACTGAATTGCCGTTATTGGTCTCAAATCAATGTCGACACTGAATTCAATTATAACTCGAAGAGTCCTGAACAAATATGTCTTCTTTGTATACAACCGACAATCATTATCCGGCGACAGACAATGTCGACGAAATTCATTTATTTTCACGCACACCACACAACACTTTTTCAAGTTAAGATCGATGGATCTCTTAATTAAATTATATTAAATTATAAAATCAATTGCCACCTACCTGGTTACTGGAGATAGTTCCCTCGTTGCGACTTGTGAACGTATTCCCATTTCCTGTTCGTTGTTTGTGTCGGACGTGATCCGATGGACGTAATCCAGTTGCTGGCGCTTGGATTCTTGCGCCGACTTCTTGCTCGGATGTTATACATCCGGCTCCGAAGGACCATAATGTTCAGCGTCGAGATAGGTTCCTCGACGTGACAGCAAAATCCTTGTGGCGTTGTTGCCCAGCAAATCGTGTGGCGTTATTGCTCAGCAAATTTTGTGGCGTTATAGCCCAGTAATAGCAAATAGTTTAAAACAACATTTTTTAACACTTTACATTAATTTAACTTTATTACGAATTTCAATGTCACATTAAAAATGATTTAAAACACGTTGAGTAAATGATTAGAGTCTCTCGTAGTTAAAAACTGTCTAACACCAACCGTCATCTCCAAAACGTTATCAAAACAACAGGTGCTGAAAGCACCGTATACAAAAAGGTCAAAAACAGTGTGAGCACCGTACAGTAGTAAAACAAGCACTGTAAACAGTAACATGGAAACGTCACACGAATAGACAATTTTGCTTTTATCTATTCAGCAATAGGTGGCGTTTCGTGTGGTATGTTTTTTCGGAATGGTATCATGTGATATATGTTGCGGAACTGCAACAATAACAAAGTATCTCTTAAATAACTTGGGAAAAGTTTTCATACTCCTAAAATAACTTTAGGTGGGAAACTTGTAAATCCTTAACTCTACCTTTAGCATCGATTCTGGGTCCTTTTTTTCTTTTTCTTTAGTCTTTTCTCCTCTATTTCCTACCGTTGGTATTTTCGAAATTTTCTCTACAGGATCGATATATTTGGGTTTGAAAGAAACTAATATCTCTTTCCTTCAGGAATGTTTTACTTGAGTTTCTACCTTTCTCATTGGTGGTTTTGAATTCTTATAGGTTCGTTCCACTCACATTTGGGAAGATATATTTTTCGAATATATCTTTCAAAACAAAACGCGCAATTAACACATAACCGAAACTATTATGGCAAATTTAACAAGCCTCGGATATGGACCGGATACACGACGACGACCACGGAAACGGAAATGGCTAAACTATTTAAGAATTTTCTCATGGAACGTTCCTCACTATACAGAGCTCGAGCTACACAGCAGCTAGCCGATGCCCTATCCGGATATAAGGCTAACATAACAGCATTACATGAACTAAGATGGACGGAGAGTGATGTTGTGGGGTACGTGGTCAGTGCGCCGGCATAGGCGCTGGGTTCTACCACGTCCCCCCAAACGAATTCGATGTCACCCACCGATTGTTCCACAGGAACCAAAGAACGATCACCAGGGAAAAGGAAAGTACAATAAAACACACAGGTGGGATGTTGTAACAAAATGTTCACAGGGATTTAACTAGTGAGTAGAACTCGCGCGGAGACTTTGTGTGTACGCACCGTACCGTGCACGGTGCGGTGGAGGGAAAACGACCTGACCGACTCCTGCTGTGGATGTATTATGACTCAACCGAGGGTTGGAATCCGACACTTGATCCAACCCCCAGTTCGATGGTGAGTTTGCGGGAAAAGAGAAAATTTCTCTCTTTGGTGAATAACCAGGGAGATGATCTTGGTTGGTGTGTGTGTGTGATCGTGTAGATCACATTGTTTTACTCATGCACGAAACTCATGGGCAAACGAAGCTAAAAAAAAGGTAAGGTGGACAAAGGGCATTTGTGAGATGTGCGTTGCAGCTGTATAAATAAACCGCCAGTCATCAGGGAAATGGTGCTAATGGATTTTACTATTTACACAATGGAAAATCTGTATCGTATCTATTACCGGCGATGGTTTGTCGGTTGGACAAGGGATCGTGGTCGGATATATTGCAGGTGAACAAACAAGCTGCCCGACGTTGCTTTGGTCGTTGGACAACAAGGTCACCAACCAATGTGCATGTAAGAGAAATTGTTGTTGCACATGTGAGGCTGGGAATAGCCGACGCGAAGAATACATTCCCTGATTTTGATGGTTACATGGTACGGTACCGAACTGTTTTTTTTTCGGGAATATTATGCTTGGCCTATAAAGAATTCTTTTCAGGAATGTTGAATGTGCATTGAATGCATGAAATGTAAGAATTCTTTTACAGGAACATGGGATAAAACCTTGATGAAGGAAATGTGAGGGGAATTTTTGCAGTAACTGGGAATTAGCCAAGGGTGTATGGGGTTGAAATTGTGGGTGGTTCTTGTGTGAAGTTAAAGAACCTCCACAGTGTAATTCAAAAAACCGAGAATGACATTTATTATAGCTGTCATGCAAAACACCATGTGCGCAGGGTAGGCTTTCTAGTCAGCCAAAACATGAAGTCTGCCCATATGAGCTTTAATCCAATAAACGAAATGCTATGCACTCTTCGCGTGCGAGACAAGTTTAAGAACGTAAGCCTTATCATATAGAGCAACAGATTGCGACTCCGATCATCTTCTAGTGATGGGCAAAATCAGGAGTCGGCCCACAGCAAACCCACACGGGCAGTCACGTGAGACGAGCAAAAACTTCGGCATTGATAAACTAAAAGACCTGCGCAAAAGGGCTGAATGTCAAGGCGAACTAACGAATAGATTTAGCATCCCAGAGAATGGGAGCAGTGAGGAAGAGAAAGCCAATAGTGTGGACACTAAATGGACATCGATCATAGACGCAATCAAACAAACAGCCCAAAAGGCATTAGGATTTAAGAAAACAATTAAGTCCAAACCTTGGTTTGACGATGAGTGCGGGAAGAAGATCGAAGAACGTAAACGTCTCAGAGTGATCCACTTAGAAAGATATGGTTAAGTCAACGCAGAAAGATACGCGACAATTCAGAAAGAGACAATGAGACTCTTCAAACGCAAAAAACGCGAATGGGAGAAAACTCGGATCGAAAAAATCCTAGAAAATTCCAGAGCAAAGAACATCAGAGCTATACATGCCGGCATAAATTCAATTAGAAATGGCTACCGAGGGAGAGCCCAAATAATTCGAGACACATACGGGCAGATCTTATGAAGCATGGAGGAGAGGCAGCTGCTCGAAAGATCCACCAACTCATCAAAACAATATGGGATAAGGAAGTCACGCCGGAAGAATGGAAAACCTCGTCCCCATTTTCAAAAAAGGCGACAGATCTGACTGCGGAAACTACAGAGGAATATCATTGCTCCCAACCACATATAAAATACTAACAAATATCATACTCGCGAGAATCACACCGTACGCAGAAGAAATACTGGGAGACTACCAATGCGCATTCCGTAGGAACCGGTCAACAAGCGACCAAATGTTCACAGTGAGGCAATTGTTGGAAAAGAAGTGGGAATACGGAGAGACAGTTTACCAACTTTTCGTTGACTTCAGAAAAGCGTACGACTCAGTCGCAAGGCAAAGACTCTACCATATTGTAGTTGAGCTGGGAATCCCGAAAAAATATGCCGCCCTCATTTAAATTTGCATGAACGAAAACAAGGGGCGTGTTAGAATAGAAAACCACCTCTCAGAACCATTTGAAATCCGCGATGGGCTAAAACAGGGAGATGGCCTATCACCGTGTCTTTTTAACCTTGTGCTCGAGTATGTCATCAAAAGGGTACAAGACGACAACATACGGATCCGGATACAGCCGGATCGTCCCTGAACGGGATCACACAAGTGCTCGCATATGCGGATGATATCGCAGCTCTAGGCGATAATCAAGATACTGTAAGTAAAAACAGTGAAATCATCATGCAAGTGGCCGAAGAGATCGGCCTAGAAATAAATAAAGACAAAACAAAATATATGATTACGGCGAGAGCAGATGGGTCTCACGGAACACATATAAACGTCAGAGGCAAGATATTTGAAATAATTAAAGATTTTAAATATCTGGGAATGCTACTGGCGGCCAGTAACGAAACAATGAAGGAAATTAGCGGAAGACTGCATTCCGGCAACGCTAGTTGGCACGCAGTCAGTAAACTGCTGGAGTCTAAACTGCTATTATAGCGTTTGGGATGATAGTGAACGTGTGATTCGAACTGACGCTATGAGAGTTAGAATCACCAAAAATTGAACCAAAGCGCAACCCATCAGGCCACCGCCGTGTGTACGAATTCGATTCCTAAACTTAAGTACATTCGACTAATGTGGATTTGTTATGTTATCGCTATGGTTTACGGCTCTGATGCATTTTATTATTCGATTTTCGTTCGGTGTTTTTCACTATTTGCTTGTGTATTGTATGTGAATCTGTTAGAAACGCCACACTATCACGTAACATAAATCTCCGTGTCTATAGAACCATTATCACGCCGATTGTTCTATACGGGTGTGAAACATGGGCTCTCGTAAAATGGGAAGAAAACAAATTCCGCGTATTCGAGAATAAAGTTTTAAGGAGGTAAATATGACGAGGAGGCAGGACAATGGAGGAAACTCTACAACCACGAATTGGAAGAGCTATACCGAAAACCTACAATAGTGAGAGTAATCAATTCACAAAGATTAAGATGGGCCGGACATGTAGCGCGAATGGGCAACGATAGGACCGTGCGTAGAATTCTTGACAGTAGACCAAACGGGAAAAACACCTGTAGGACGGCCGCAGCGGAGATGGGAAGTAAATGTTACGTTTGACCTTGAAGAGAACGGATCGGCTGGTCAAGCGTGGAAGGAGAGTGCACAGGACAGGGAACGATGCCGGAGTCGAGGCGGTGAGGTCATGAACTTCCGGGTTCCTACAGGCCAATAACTAATAATAATAGAAACACATAACCGAAACTGTTATGGCAAATTTAACAAGCCTCAGATGTGGACCGGATACACGACGAGGGCCACGGAAACGAAAATGGCCAAACGACTTGCAATATCCGCTCACTATACAGACCTCGAGCATCAAAGCAGCTAGCTGATGCCTTCTCCAAATATAAGGCTGACATAACAGCATTTCAAGAAATAAGATGGGCGGGGAGTGGTGTTATTTAAAAAAAACGAGTATGACATTTATTACAGCTGTCATGCAAAACCCCATGTGCGCGGGGTAGGCTTTCTAGTCAGCCAAAAACTGAAGCTTGCCATTATCAGCTTTTTTGCAATAGACAAACGGCTATGCACTGTTCGCGTACGAGGGTAGTTTAAGAATATAAGCCTCATAAACGTTCACGGGGCTACAGACTGACGACGAAAAAGAACAATTCTACGAGGACGTCGAACGGCCCTTAAGTGCCTGCCCCAGACACGATCTGAAAATCGTTGTTGGTGATTTGAATGCGAAAGCAGGTCGGGATCCGGTTTACAGGCACTACGTAGGTTCCCATAGTTTGCATGAGAACACTAATGACACTGGACTACGGGTCATCGAACTGGCATCATCAAAGAACTTAATCGTTGCGAGTACCAGATTTCCCCGTAAAGATATGCACAAAGCCACCTGGGTCTTACCTGATGGAGCCACTCGCAACCAAATTGACCACGTGTTGATAGGTCGCCGCCACTCCTCGAGCCAGGCAAATCAGCGATTGATCAGATATTCACCCTTAGGCAGGCGATGGAAAAATGTTTGGAATTTAAAATCCCATTGTATCATAGATTCATAGACTTTAAGCCCCCCTACGACAGCCTAGCTAGAGTAAAACTATGTAATGCCATGAGAAAGTCGGCATTCGAAACAAATTGATACGACTTTGTAGATTGACCATGACCAACGTAACTAGTCAACTAAAAATAGCGGGATTGCTGCCCAAACCAATAAATATATTTAATAGACTCAGACATGGGGAAGGTCTGGTCTGCCTCCTCTTTAACCTGGTGTTGGAGAAAACAATCCGCTACCCTGAAATTACAAATAGAGGGAATATTGTCACCAAAACTGGGACTGCATATAAATGAGAGAAAAACTAAGTACATGGTGGCAACTTCTGTGAGGAGAAGACCTAACATTGGTCAATATATCAGGGTAGCGAAGCACGAACTTGAAGTAGTGTCATCTTTTAACTACCTTGGGTCAATACTATCAGTCATACGCGGACGTCTGATCAAATCCAACAAAACCTACTCTGGTGTATCAAGGGTCTTTAAATCTCGAAAGTTATCCAGAACCGCCAAGCTACTACTGTACAAAACTGTCTTACCAGTACTCATGTATGGATCCGAGACCTGGGTGTTCAATAAAAGGCACGCTGAACTCTTAGCAGCGATCGAGAGGAAAGTCTTAAGGAGAATTGTTGACCCCGTATGTGAGGGAGACGATTCCGGAGACGCTACAACGATGAGTTGTACGCGATTTACCTTGAAGCTAATGTTGTAAGAAAAATCAAGCTCAGTAGACTCAGGTGGGCGGGTCACCTCGAATGAGCGAAGAGGAGCCTGTCCGGGAAGTCCTTTCGGGCAGGATGTATGGAAGGAGACAGCGCGACAGACCTTGTCTGCGATGGAGGGATGGCGTAGACCAGGACGCCCAGAGCGCGGAGTGCCAAACTGAATGACATCGGCTCGAAAAATTGTTAAATAAGGCCAAGACCGGATCCCGGTTGTAGTGCCGATGATGATTATGATGTCGCGCCGCACCGCGCTTCCTCGTGAATCGAGGGAAGAGTCGCGTTCACTGAGTTTTTGAAACAGTAAAATAAAAACACTTCTATTATTTATTATTTTTATTTAATATGACCGAACGCTCGCACGTTCTGCCCAAAAACTGAACTTAAAAACTATCCAGAAGAAAAATGAAACCTCCGTGCATCACACTTGTCTTTATTGCATTTTGTTGGATTAAAGGAAACATAGAAAAAAGTTTTTTTACCTGCGCTACGGCAGCGTAGAATTTTGTGTAGACAAAATTCTTAAGAGATGATCAGTAAATGGGTATGACATTGGATTCAATTTGAGGATGTGGGTGGATGATATGTAGAAAAGGAAATGCGGAAGGTAAATGGTAGGGCTTCGTGGGGCACAACATAACCAATATATTATAAATTAACTGTATTACTTATTGTAATGTTTAATTTTCGGTCAAATAAATGCAGTAAATAAAAAAAAAAAGCAGATCAGCAGGAGTCGCCACAGGAACTCCTCGCCGCACAGTCGTAAGGAGACCATTTGAATTGTAGGTCGGGGAAATTAAGATTGCTTGGTCGCAAGGAGGGAATATGAATTAAGTAAAGAATTGATCGAAGATCGGGAAAAATTATATGTGGGGTGATGTAATTGAGGGAGATGATTTAGAATGTATTCTACTGAATTGTATTCTGTTGGGAGTTTTGGCAAATGCCTTTCATTGCAGATTGGGAGATGGATTCTTGTAAGTTTGGAATGGATGCGCTTGCAGATTGGAATTTGTTTTTGCATGTTTTGAAATGGGTTACAGGTTAGGGTAAGGTGACGCGCTGTTAGCGGTCAGGATTGGTTGGCATTGTGGGTTGGTTCTCCATGTGGTATAGAGAATCCGCGCAGTACCCCCCCACCCAGTGACGTACGAAATAAAGGAAGGCGGAAGGAGTAGGTCGGTGTGTGACGGGAGGCGGTTTAGGTAGCGAGGAGTCTGGTGGGATTGGTTTGGTCTAAGAGGCGCGGTGGTGGGGCTCGGAACTGTCGTCCTGGTGCGTTCCTGGGTTGTGGCTGGGCTTGGGTCGTCGTTGGGAGTGGACCTGGGTGTTGGTACCGCGTGTATTGCCGCCAGGGGAAAGGGGGTTGCGGTGTGGTTCACTGGTCCGTTGTGGTCTGCGTTGGGCAACAGGTATGGCTGCCGAATAAGTGGTGGCCTGTTGATAGCTCGCTCACATCGGCCGTGACGAAACTACGGGTGTGGGATGGGGGAGCTAGGAGGCCGGAATTTATCCTTCTCCGCAGTGACGGGGTGCCGTGTGTGGGGTGGAGGATTGTGGGTTGCTTCTCCATGTGGTATAGAGAACCCCCACAAATTGTCGTGATGACAAGTTCCTGGTTATAATATGGGCCTTTGTCAATAAATATGGTGGACGCGGTTGTTACCGCTTGATGCCATCAAGGGCAGGGGTGTGCGGCGTGGTCCATTGGCCTGTTGTATGTCGCTTGGACCAACAGGTTTATCGTCCGATAGGTCGGAACCTATCAGTAATTTTCTCGCGTCCGCAGTGACGAAGTAGCGTGTGCGGGAAGATGCAGAGAGAGGGCCTGAAGGTGTTAACCTGTTGTTGGCGGTACCTGCCAACAGGTTGTACCTATCTAATAGGTCAAATCCCATGGGGGCTCGCTGACATCGTACGGCGAAGTGTCAGGAGATGGGACCTATTGAGGCTCGCTGGCACGGTACAACGAAGTGCCGGGAGATGAGACCTATTGTGACTCACTGACATCGTGCTACGAAGTGTCAGTGGATAGATTTAAGGGTACATTCTCATCAGTAAGGCCGAAAAATAGGCTATTTTCATGTTTTTTTTTGTTGAGGAAAGTAATAAATCTAGACACTCGCGATTTTTCAGGTATATTTACTGTACTTTTAAGTAGCCTTTAAAAACTTTTCAATTAGGGGCACGTTGCGCCGTAGACCGCTGCGAAATAAAGGACCTCGATGGTGACTGTCCTAAAGGTAATAAGATTCATCTGAAACAAAAAATCGAAAAAGTTTACTTGTTTAGTATGAGTGTGGTTATGCCATGAACCACGAAAAATGAAATCTATCTAAAAATAACAAAATGGTGACGTTTTGAAATTTATGTGCGCTTTTAATGAATGTTTTCGTTCTTTTTTTTTTGTTTATAAAAAAATCAATTTACAACGTATCGGCATAATTATGGTTAATGCGATAGAGAGTTCAATTACGCATATTTAAAAAAACATTAAGATTCGTTGAAAATTGACTGAGTTATCACAGTCGCCATCTCGAAAAACGTTGTTTTCCAGAAAACGCGTTTAAAGTTTACTACCTGCTAAGCTACCTGCTTTGACTCAGTCGGCTCGGAGTCTCATAACTTTTTAATCGTTACGAATTTTTCCTTTAAACATGATATTCTAGACAGTTATAGCTATCGAATTCCGCAAAAAAAAAATGTTGACCAAAATTTGACCCAACTGATGAGAATGTACCCTTAAGGAAACCGAGTCCCGAG
This sequence comes from Microdon myrmicae, assembly GCA_963931805.1. NCBI lineage: Eukaryota > Metazoa > Arthropoda > Insecta > Diptera > Syrphidae > Microdon > Microdon myrmicae. The sequence continues at coordinate 50,793,141 of OZ007497.1, read as the reverse complement.
TCGGTGTCTTTCGTCCATAAGGACCTACTGTGTGTGCTGCTATTGTGCTGGTAGCGTCGTCTTCGGAATCAAATAATTAGTGCTTGAGTAATTGCCGTCTGCCTGGGAATCAACACAATGTTGTTTAAATACAGCGTCTTCCTGGGAATTGGCATGGTGCTGCGTCGATGCAATGACTTCCTGGGAATTGTGCGTCGCCAGCACCACCTCACGTCTGCTATGGAGCGCCAACTCTTACCTCCTTTGACTTCGACCTGAACTCCTCCACTCTTAAACTCCGTTTCATTATAAGCCCACCTGAATTCTCCCACCCCACCCCACACCCCACACGCAACATTAGCCTAAATTTAAACTTTTCCCCTTCCTCAAAAATTCGATCCATTCTTAATATTAAATTAACCATTAAATTCATCGCAATTGAATTCCAATTCAATAAATCAAAATTTGAATGTTACCTTAGTTTTAAGTTAGTTTCTGATGTTATGTATGGCTTGTTGTAAGCCAAATACTCCGCCCTCATCAAAACTACCAAGCTATTGATCTGCATCTCGATTACTTAACCTAACAAAAAAAGTTTTACGCCAAAAAGGTAAAGAATCAAACAGATGATATAGAATATTATAAAATAGTCGCAGGGAGGAAGTAAATTAAATTAAATAAAAGAAGATTATCATTAAAATTCAGTGTAGCCTTCAGTCTAAAGCCGTAAAACGTTTTCCTCATTTTTTTGTAAATTAATATCAATTCAATTGATTCATACAAACTGCAATACGCGTTCTTGTAAAAACCAGAAACCTTTTTCGTTTTGCCATAAAATCTTTTACATCTTGGTGATTTAATAACAAGAACTTTCAATTCTTCTTAAAGTCTGCACCATGATGTTTCCTTATTTTATCCAAGCTCACCTATTGCGAACAGAGTACAGAAGTAGTATGAAGGGGAGGCTCCACAGTATCTGTTAATTAACTACCAGCCCAAGAATCACTTTCTTCCTGAATATTTATCATTACTAGCTTTTGGGACTGCCCCGTCGGTCCACTTAATTCCAATTCTCTAATACGTGGAGAATGACATGCGATCTAGTTATTCGAGTATTCCCGCGATAAATTTGCTCACTTCACGTTCGAGTACAGGCGTCGACGCTGTCGATAATGATTCCGATGAGTGGTAGTGGTTAGAGCTAATCTTCTAGTTGTGTGCCCTGTCCGGTGGAAATCCCACATGAGTTAGTTGCTTGTACATGCCCAACTCTGACACAGACTGTCGCATGGTTTCGTTGTTTTCTTTCATCGGCATATTTTGTGGAGTATCTGCGGCAATTCCCAAGGAGCCGACATCCGAATCAACTTTCCAGATATGTGGTATCATCGATACTTTATTAATCTTCACTAATTTGTACGGAGCTCTTATGATGTGACGGGCTCTATGCTATAAATAGCCTCGACTTGGGAATGTGTAACTGTCTGTTCAGTGTCCGGTGAAGACCCGTGTTGCATATTAATTAAGATGTGACCGGCGGCGGGTCTATTCAGCCAGTCTCATGGGTGTTTTCGATTTCCAAGGGATTTTCTGGTTCGGAGACGCGTCTGGCAGTTTTGTTATTAGAATTTATCGTTATTCTTTGCTCTTTATTTTGTTTTTATGTGATTTTTTTTTATTTTCTTACTTCTTTGATGTATCTATTTGACCTTGAATTGGCGACGCAAGCAGAGCTCTCACGAGAGGCTAATATGAATAGTGCGCACTATGTTTCCATCAAAGCGAATCTAGGTGTTGGTTTAGAAGTCGATTTTATCAACTGAAACTCATAATTAAAACAAACCAGTAATTGCGCTTTACCGGGTGGAAAAACCGGTTATTCAAAGCTTTTTCGTCATCAGTTGGACGAGTTGATGGTGTTCTGATTAGCTATAAGAATGAATGGGTATTTAAGCATTGGAGTGGGACTTTGACATATAAACCGAAAATACTTGCTGGATTTAGAGACAAATTTTTAAAACAACAATGTAACGTTGCGTAACGTTCCAAGAGTCATTGCGACTAATTAGATTACAGATATTGTATTCTCTACTTTCCCTTGTTTCCGAAAATTAGAATATGATTTATTTTATTTATCAATCTTTTCTAAAAAATATGTCTTCGGGCGAAAAAATGCTCTTTATTCTATGTCGAAGTGGGAGCAAGACATCATTGAAACATTTGTCATCTGTATTATTATTATTCTCTTCTTATTAATTATTGGCCTATAGGAACTCGAAAGCTCATGAGCTCACCTACTCGGCTGTGCCATTGTTCCTTGTCCTGTGCTCTCCTTCCACGCTTGACCACACGATCCGATTTCCTCAAACTCAAACCTAACATCCCCCCCTCATTTCCATCGCGGCCATCCTGCCGGTCTCTTTCCCCTTGGTCTACCGTCTAGAATTCTACGCACGGTCCTATCGTTGCCCATTCGCGTCACATATCCAGCCGATCTTAAACTTTGCGAACTGATTACCCTCACTATTGTAGGTTTGCAGTCTTCCCATTAGTGGTTGTGGAGTTTCCTCCATTGTCCTGCCTCCTCATCATATTTACCCCCAAAGATACTTCTTAAAGGGCGGAAGGGAGCGAACATACAGGGCAAAGCCTCTTATTTCTTTCAACCCGGCGAAGCCCAGGACGATCCTTGTCCCCGTTCAATCTAAGTTGACATGCAGTCTCCACGTCACACCCCTGGATAGCTACTTGGGCACCCGCCAAGTAGTGAACCAATGCATGCAGCGACATCCTGAGAAAGGTTGACGCAAAACTAATAACCTTGCCCGGAAAAACAAAGTATTATGGCAAATTTAACAAACCTCGGATATGGACCGGATACACGACGACGACCACGGAAACGAAAATGGCTAAACGATTTGAGAATTTTTACATGGAACGTCTACTCACTCTACAGAGCTAGAGCTGCACTGCAGCTAGCCGATGCCCTGTCCGAATATAAGGCTGACATAACATCATTGCAAGAAATAAGATGGAGGGGGAGTGGTGTTATTCAAAAAAAAAAAAAAAAAAAAAACGAGTATGACATTTATTGCGGCTGTCATGTAAAACACCATGTGCTCGGGGTAGGTTTTCTAGTCAGCCAAAAACTGAAGCCTGCCATTATCGGCTTTAATGCAATAGACAAAAGGCTATGCACTCTTCGCGTGAGTTAATGATAGATCTGAGGGTAATAGTAAAAAAATATATTTATTAATTTAAAAACCTAGTCTAACATTATTCTTAATTCTATTGCCTTCTGTTCTTATGAACATTTGATCAGCGCACTTCTTAGAGTGGAGATTAAGAAGCCTCGTTCATGCTGTTGTCGGTGCTCTTATACACGAAGTTGTGAGTCCTTATCATGTGATTCACAATGTAGGAATTTTCCATGGCTTGGTATGTTGTGTCATGTGCAGAGATTGACGATAAGGTCTGAGATGATCTGGGAATTTTCCATAATTCGATTTGGAAGAGAAGTGATTGAATTTTATCTAAGTCCAATATGCGTGGGGTGTTAACTCGTGCGAGGCAAGTTTAAGAACATAAACGTTCACGGACCTACAGAGGAGTCCCCTGACAACGAAAAAGAACAATTCTAGGAGAACGCCGAACGGCCCTTGAGTGCCTGCCCAAAACACGATGTGAAAATTGTTCATGGTGCCGGTTTTCATGCACTACGCAGGTTCCCATAGTGTGCATGAGAACACTAATGACAATGGACTACGAGTCGTCGAACTGGAATCATCAAAAAACTAGGTCGTTGCGAGTACCAGGTTTCCGCGTAAAGATATCCACAAAGGCACCTGGGTATCACCTGATGGAGCTACTGGCAAGCAAATTGACCACGTGTTGGTAGATCGCCGCCACTACTCGAGCCTACGAACGTACCGAGGTGCCAACGTTGACTCGGATCACTATCTTGTTGGTATAGTTTTCCGAGTACGGATTACCTTACGGAGACGTATTGCGTCCGCAGATCAGGTTAGAATCAACACGGCTGTCTTACGCAATGAGAATACCAGTAACACCTTTGGTCCTGTGCTAGGACTCGCCCTCGAAGAGCTCGACGTAGGGAGAGAAAATCCTGGGGCCAGAATGCCGGGCGTAGAAGAGAAATGGACACGCCTTAAGAATACTGTCATTAGTACTGCCAACTCCATCTTAGGCAGTAGTCGTAGAGATCAGAGCGACTGGTTTGATGATGGGTGCAAACTAGGGACTGAACGTAAAAATGATGAATACCGGGCAATGCAACAGTCATCATAGGACGGGGGACGCGAGGAGAAATACAAAGAACGCAGAAGATCTGAAAAAAAGACCACACACAAAAGAAAACTGCCTTGGAAAAAAAACTTGTCTGTGAATAGAGAAAAGTAGAGAGCGAAGTTCGCATCGGGCGTGGAAGTACTAGCAAATAATCCGCAGTATGACGCGGTGCACAACACCATGCTGCACTTACTGCAAGGATAAAGATGGTAATCTGATCACCGATCCTGAAGGCATTCTGGAGCGATAGGAAGTGCTCTTCAATGAATTGCCAAATGGCCAGCTCACAGAAGAATTGGAGGCTCCACCAATGCAAAATCTACACCAAATGCTGCCGCCACCAAGTATTGAGGAAACATTAAAAGCCATAATACAGCTCAAATCAAATAAAGCTCCCGGAGCTGATGGCATACCAGCTGAGCTGATCAAACAAAAAGGGACAGCGTTACATCACGCAATACATGAGATCGTTTTGCACGTATAGCAACAAGATGAGATGCCGGAAGATTTGCGTCGTGGAAGAATGTGCCCCATACAAAAGAAGGGAGATATCACACTGTTATAGGGATATAACATTGCTGAGTACCGCCTATAAGATACTCTCCATTATCCTACAAGATCGGATTGCCCCATACGCTAAAGTCATCATTGGTCAATATCAGCGTGGCTTTATCCAAGGCATATCAGCAATTGATCAGATATTCACCCATAGGCAGGCGATGGAAAAATCTCTAGAATTTAAGATTCCATTACATCATCTATTTAAAGAGTTTAAAGCCACCTAGCACAGCATAGCCAGGGTAGAACTATATAATGCCATGAGAGAGTTCCTCATTCCAAACAGATTGATACGACTTTGTAGGTTGACCATGACCAACGTTACTAGTCAAGTAAAAATATCGGGATTGCTGTCCAAACCAATAAACATCTTTAATGGACTCCGACAAGGGTCTGGCCTGCCTCCTCTTCAACCTGGTGTTGGAAAAAGCAATCCGTGAGTCTGGAATTACCATACAAATAGAGGGACTATTGTCACCAAGTCCAGATACTTGCCTACGCATATGACATTGACATCATCGGTAGATCCGATTCGGCTGTACAGGACTCCTTCGCCCAGATCGAGCAGGCGGCACAAAAACTGGGACTGCATATTAATGCGAGAAAAACCAATTACATGGTGGCAACTTCTGCGTAGAGAAGACGTAACGTGGGTCAAACCATCAGGGCAGTGTAGCACAAATTAGAAATAGTGCAATCTTTTAACTACCTTGAGTCAATAGTATCAGCCGATGACAATACGAAAGAAGAAATACGCGAACGGCTGATCAAATCCAACAAAGCCTACTATGGTCTATCAAGGGTCTTTAAATTCCGAAATTTATCCAGAACATCCAAAGTACTTCTGTGCAAAACCATGGTCTTACCAGTACTCATGTATGGATACGAGACCTGACTGCCCAATAAAAGGCACTTTGAACTCTTAGCCGCGTTCGAGAGGAAGGTGCGACGTTTCTAACCGATACACACGCAATATACAAGCAAATACTGAAGATAATGAGAGAGGAAGGTCTTAAGGAGAATTGTTGGTCCCATATGTGAGAGAGGACGATTACGGAGAACCATGACGCGGTTGCACGCGGTTTACCTTGAAGCTAATGTTATAAGAAAAATCAAGCTCGGTAGACTCCGGTGGGGGGGGACACCTAGCTCGAATGAGCGAAGAGGTGCCTGTCCGGAGAGACCGTCGTGGCAGGATGTATGGATGCAGACAGCGCGGCAGACCTTGTCTGCGATGGGGGGATGGCATAGACCAGGACGCCCAGAGCCTGGGATCGGCAAACTGGATGACATCGGCTCGAAATCGGGACCAGTGGAGAGATTTATTAAATAAGGCCAAGACCGGATCCTGGTTGTAGTGCCGATGATGATGATGATTGGCCTGTAGGAACCCGGAAGTTCATGACCTCAGCGACTCGACTCCGCCATCGTTCCCTATCCTGTGCACTCTCCTTCCACGCTTGACCAGCCGATCCGATCTCCTCAAGGTCAAACGTAACATTGTCCCCCTACCCCCGTCGCGGCCGCCCTGTCGGTCGCTTCCTATTGGTCTACCGTTAAGAATTCTACGCACGGTTCTATCGTTGCCCATTCGCGCCACATGTCCCATTCTTCTTAATCTTCGCAACTGAATTTATGCCGGCATACATACCTCTGATATTCTTTGCTCTGGAATTTTCTAAGATTTTTTCGATCCGAGTCGTCTCCCATTCGCGTTTTTTACGTTTGACGAGTCTCATTGTCTCTCTCCAAATTGTCGCGTATCTTTCTGCGTTGACTTCATCATATTGATGAGAGTAAAGGTTCTAATTTAGAATCCGACCGTATGATAGTATATCTATAGCGTTTGCGACGATAGTGAAGAGCGAGTGATTCGAACCGACGCTATCACGGTTAGAATCACTAAGAGAACCAAAGCTCTTACCCATCAGGCCACTGCCGCTTATGTGAATCTGATTTCTGAACTCAAATACATTTGACTAATGTGGTAACGGTATATTACTGCTATGGTATACGGCTTTAATGGATGTGCTTTTGGGCCGCTGCTCTGTGTAGAAGTCGTGTGATTGCAAGTAAAGTAAAGTTCTGTGCGTGGATGGGAGTGTGTGTTATGTCGTACAGATCACGTCGGGGTCACCAGTTATAGCGTTTACGACGATAGTTAAGAGCGAGTGATTCGAGCCGACGCTATCACAGTTAGAATCACTAAAAGAACCAAAGCTCTTACCCATCAGGCCACTGCCGCTTATGTGAATTTGATTCTTAAACTCAAATACCTTCGACTAATGTGGTAATGGTATATTATTGCTATGGTATACGGCTTTAATGGATGTGCTTTTGGTGGTGTTGTTCTTTACTAGTCGTGTGTGTATCTGCTAGAAACGCCGCATATCTACAATGCTTTTAAACTGTTTTAAAATCAATCTTTAGATTTTGGAAACAGCTGTGATTGCTACTTCGATTATGGCAATGAATTGAGCAATCAAAAAACTCTCAAGGAATTTTTGTATTGTGGGATATGGAATGTTGTGGGCGGATTTTGCTAGGGGCGTCAGCACGGACGCAGGTTGAGCAAAACAACACTGATTGATCACTAAGAAATGCCCTGACTTGTTGCGACGCACACTGTTCGTCCCCAAGGTTCATCCAAATCGTACACGACAGGAGTAAAATAAAACGCAGGAGCTTTGTTTTAACTATTTAACTTTCCTTTATTTAATTATTTATCCGGTCTTGCACTTAAGTCTAATACAACTTATAGTTTTAAGGCACTAGTCACTAATTAAATTATATCACTTTTACGCTGGTTAAACACGGCATGGCAAAAAGACGTACACGAACAGAAATGATCTAGTAAAGAAAGAACTCTCGGCGACTCTCCGCGGGGATTCGTAAACGAAGGCGCGCACCCTTCAATGATTAAAAACTGACTCCACTATGCAATCCACATCCGTCAGATTCAACGGTGGTGGCTCACATCGTTGCAGGAGGGGCGAACCGGGCCAACTTGGCAGCGGCCAATGGTGATCAAGGAAAGGGTTCAATGGAAGGATTTCCCAAATGCTGCATAGGGACGCGTACAATGCCCCTTTTGTCTGCAATACAGACAACGATCGGCCGACACCTGATCAAACAAATGTATGAGCATCGGGGGCTGCAGGCAATGTGGTCATAAATCATCGATGATCCACGCCTGAGAACGAAATAGGTTTTTGCTTCAAAGTAAACAAAAACGCTATTTCAAGGGTCAAATGGTGAGATGTACAACGTTCATGGTCTGCCGATGTTGCATGAGATCGTCATGGCATTTTTCTATGAGTTTGTGAGGATCAGAAGTGTGTCTAACACGGGCACTGTGTCACTTGAATCCCCATCAATGTTTCGACGAATATCCACAAAAATCCAGGAAAAAGGCAATGAATGAAATGCACTTGGTTTAGTTGTAATTTTTTTTTTTTTTTTGTTCTCAATTATTATTACTTGCCGTAGGCTTTAATAAATAAATAATTTGCGATTAGTCTATTTGGAAGGGCTACGCGTTTCTGTTTATCGGTTGACTAACGGGACACTACGTTCGTCCGACAAGGTTTCCCTTTTACTTCGCGCTCGATCGTGTGCACCAGTGTGCACGCGCTGCGGTAATTGAATAACGACTGGCTGAAAAAGGGATGAAGATGGGTAATTTAATTTTTGCACACAGGACAACCAATAGAGATCATACTTCTGCTCTCTCATTGCCACGCCCGTCGATGTGTGGTGAATACACCGGTTAATTCGATAGTCGACGAACATGGGAGAATGAGAGAACAGAAACACAAAGTACTATGATCTCGGGATGAGTTTGGTTGTGTGTGCATGAATCAATGCAACTTTGAGAGTAGTCCACTGACCTAATTCGGTGAATGTAGTGACCTTAGCGTGCATTGACCTGTAGGGAGACAGAACTGTGAAGGAGAGGAAAATTAAGCTGGTGCTATTCACCTGCGAAAAGAGATCATTGATCCCCAGCGAATGAAGTGTCTGGAGAAAGTGAATAGGACGCCGAATTGGTTAGGGAAATCTGATCATGGGAACTCAATTAAATGCTTTGATAATTTCCCCAGCGGTCGCAAGGTTAAGCAACCGTGTCGTTTGATCAGACTATGCCGTTGCTAACCGACATGATGCGATTTCCGGTGAAAATCTCATGGGTTAGCGAAATGGGGTTGCCGTGTGGCGCAAAGATAGCTAAACTCAATTATGCATTATCTACATAGGATAATGAGTTTAGCTATGCGTCCGTTTAACATGATTTACAGGTGGAATAGCTTATAAGGGAATAAGGGTAGAAATGAGGCGCTGAAAGCGGTCGAAATAAGATATGAAATTGTGGATTGGCTCTCCATGTGGTATAGAGAACCCCCAGAAGTTCAAGGGAAATGCCGTTGTAGGCGATACGTACTGGTGATGCTAGTTCAACCGAAGATTTGGGTTATGTTTGCTTTAGCCGTATGGCTCTGGAGCACAAGGAGGGAAATTATTCATGTACTTTAAGTCAACAGAAACCTCAGCGACGGTGGCTATATGGTTAGGTTAATGGCTGGTGCATGGGTATAGTGGTGAGGGATTTGACCTGCAGATGTGCAAGCAAACGTCTCACCCAGGGGAACCATGGATCAGTGGTTAGTAAACAAAACAAATGTAGTGATGTACTGTGTGTTTGCTTTGATTTGCTGGTCGGTCATCATAGGGCATGGCATGGGTAAGATTGCTTAAACAATGATCATATTCATGCCCAAATTCCATGATTGGTTGATAGCCGATAAAGGGGAATTTTCGCAACTGTCGCGGACCCAAGGGTATAGGCGCGATTAACAATTGTGAACTGTGGAAAGAATATCGGCTACAGCTGCGTCAACAGATGCGCTGGCCAGCGTGTATTTGTCGATTATAATTGCTGCCAAGCTGAGCCAATAGGGGGGTATTGAATGGTTCAAGTATCATGAACCAGAACAATTCGCCAATATGCATGCCAGGTTACTTTCAGGTGGGAGATGCTGCAGGGGAGCTTACGCTGCCCCTTTGCAGGTAAGTAGAAAGACTTGCTTGGGAAGTGGGAGACAGATGAAAGGGGATGGGTGGTTCTTGGGAAATGGCTTAAAGAACCCCCACAATGTCATCCTGAGAAAGGTTAGCGCAGGGCTAATAACCTTGCCTGGAAAAACAAATTATTATGGACAATTTAACAACTCTGAGATAAGGACCGGATACCGGTGAAGAGACTTGCTAAATAAGGCCAAGACCGGATCCCGGTCGTAGTGCCGATGATGATGACGATGATGGGATGTGGAATGAACACTTGTCTGGATTTAATTGATCAATACCTTCCGGGATGTAGACCTCTATCACTATAGTTTCCTTTTCCCCAAACAAATTTTTTGCTTCCATTATTGAATATATTCATACCTTATGTGGTATTTGAAGAACTTTCGAGTTTTGTGAATAACTACTGGTCTAACTAAAAATCACCGGTACTTTCACAAAGTGTGGTAATCAAACAAATATATAAAAACCATTTTAAATAAATTATTGTACAACCCTCCCAACTTTTACATATAAATATTCCAATCATCAAAGCATCTCAACAGACATAGCGATGAATGGAACTAACACACAATCATACGTGTGTTACAACTCGTTTACCACATGCGAGTGAAATTAACAACATGGTATATATCCAAATAAAAAACTGAGTGGTTTCTATTGCCACAAGCAATAGCACCGAAGTCTGTTTTGTTCTTTTTATCAACAATAAACAACAAAGTCCGTCACGAGACAATAGGGGATAAAATATTTTTACTCAATCATTTGTCTCTACACTTTCCGATTGGATCTTGCTTCGATGAGTACAAGTTTTACCTTCATCAATATTCTTTTATAACTCAAACAAGAAACTCATCTTCCAGTCGCCGAAAATACCAAACGACCAGACATTATTCACGGTCATACTTTCAATGTAAATGTTGCTCTCATTTCAATATTCAGTTAAAGGCGAAAGGTTAAAATCCATCGTTCCAATCGAAAAACCTACACCGGCGATACAAAAAGTTCCCCATCTAACTTTTTGCGTCACCATCAAAGAAAGGTTTGCGGGTATCCACAACACAAGTCGTTCTCTAAATCACCGCCTCGACGATGACTAATGGTAAAATATCCACTTGGTCAGAATACAGCCAACCGAAAGCGAGCCAAGCCACAGTTCCCCCTACCAACCCACATGTCAGTGGGTTCTGCTGAGCGCGAATAACATGGCTCATCAGTACGATTCAAGCCTCAATCGACATTGATTGCGCATCGCTGCAACACGTCGCGTGTGTATAATTTTTTTTAGTCCGCGGGTATTTCCAAAGCTTTACCGTGACGCTTTGGTTTTCTTTTGTGTATTACAAACAAAGCACTGCGAAACCGAATTGTTAGTCTGTAACTTTCTTACACTTCCGGTACGAGCCAAAAACTACCTCCACGCCAAAAGCCAGCGGTGAGTAAGTGCTAAAAAATTTCATTTAAAATCGTAAGTTGTACCTCCCTGTTCACCCCAGGCGAACACCATTGCGTTCGTCCACACAGTAAATATTAATTCGACCCAACAATCCGGGTTAGGTGACACGCTGACTGACAGGTTAAATTACCGACTCAATAGACTTGCCTGAAGCTCATTTAAATGTAATCCATGTGCGCGTTGCGCTTTAGATCAGCAGACCGCTAGTTAACATGCCGCGTACTTAGTTAAGCTCGGGCATAGCCTTTAGGTTTAGTTTAACGTGTACAAAAAGGTCCTTGTAAGGTTCCTGACTCCGACTCAAACCTAGATCCGCCTCTGATAGTAAAACCTTACAGCCAACGTTTTGAATTACACAACGAGGGCGCGGTCAAGGCTGTCAAAAATAATCCGCCGTAAGTATCAAGCTCAATTGCGATAAAGTCGGCGATAAGGTCTGTTCGGGTTTTCCAACGTCACATGATGGAATTCTATAATAAGGTTATGCCGGTTTATAGCGCACTTATATGTATAAACGTTAAAGCACGTCTACATGAGATGAGATGCCCGGATCTGACCCCCAGGCGAAAGTAGCAAGTAGCCCTGAGTTAGCTCAACCGTTGGCCCCAAATGAGAAGAAAGGTCAGAATCGATGTGAGATATGTAGACATAAGTAGTGCTATAATTATATTCCCTTTATTGATCCATAACAATAGAAACTTGACCTGTGGTTATTTTTGGCAGCCGACATCCGACTCACGATGTCGTAAGGGGTTAAGCTCTAATACTTTTCGGCGCAGCTTGCCTTTTGACCTACTTTATTTTTGGTCACTAATAGTTTTTGGTATTATGGGTTTTCCCGTGCCACCAATGCTTTGGAAAACGCTCGACTTCGGAAATTTAATATTTTAAGGCTTTTATTAATAACCGTGAAGTATTCCTAGATGATTCCTTTTGATGCAATTTTGATTTAAGTTGTGAAAACCTGATTTTTGGTATCTTAAGAAACTTCATGACTTTTTTCGAGAGATAACCATTTTAATTCGAAAAACTTAACAACGAAGAAGTGTTTTTGGGAAAACAACAATAGTTGGTGGGATAACCGCTGCCTTATTCAACTTCAGAGCATTAATACCGTTTCGGACTCGTGCCTCGTTGTAGAAACTTTGGGATACACTTAACTGGTAGATAGTAGCGTAAGCAAATGGATTTTATTAAAACAGATTATCACTGTAAATTAAATGTCAAATGTCAAAAGGAGAATGGAGTTTCTGTTGACGAAAAATAGTAGACATAAGTAAGAAACAACATTCAGGTATTCCAACATCATTCGTTGTAATTATAAAAGTATCAATATTCCATTTAGAGTGCACACTTGGTAAAAAAAACACTGATTGTTCAATTCATCAGTTAAATGCGTGACTCCATAAGAACATAAACCTTCAAGGATGTGAGCTGCACTTTCCGATAAGTTCGTGTTCAACTGGATTTGATTGGGCTAATTCACTATGAACAACTTTTTAGTATATAATTCATCTAACTAAATTTTTAACCAATGTTTCAACACTAGTTCAGCAACCAATATTATGTACCTGTGAAATAAAAATCGGCTTGAGTTTAGATTGACGTTCAATAACCCAATTATCTTCTTAAAAACGCATTTAAAACATTTAGGCACCTGCTCTGTCTGCCCATCTGAAAACTCCCACGATAATTTATAGATTAACTTGAAGGTGTATTCAATGGTGAACACCGTATTCACATCGCGTCACTTATTGCCTGTGGCAAAATGTCATGATGAAATAGAAATGATCATGACTTCAACATGATGTTACTGCCCTGCAGCACTTTCATCAAGATCACTTTGGCAATTAAAGTGATTCAGGACAGTTCATTTTAATTCTGACCTTTGGCAACTCATGGAGAGCCACAGCATATCGCTGTGTGATGTTTAATCTTTTAAAGACACCATGAAGACTGCATGTATCAAAGCTATGCGTAAATTTTTTTTTAATATACTTCTCTCGCGAGAGGCAAACCTATAGCGCCGACACGGCGCCCCGAGATGCCACTCTGTAAATACATGAGCATCCCATGTAGAAGGAGGGCAAAACAACCATCGAGGAATTTCCTGTTGGGTCGACCGTTTCCTAAAGGACAGAACGGGTGAAGGAGCCCAACCTCGCCGCCTCTAACATGTTTCCGAAATGAACCGTGTGGTGATCATGATGTCCTGGCCAGCAATATCGAGGTACCATTGTCGTAGATCTTCTCATCGTGTTCGTTCCCTGAAAGGGCCAGTCGAGTTCCTGGTTACGCAACCTGACAGGGCACTCGGGAGGAACGAGCTTTGTTGCAGTACAGCAACAAAGCATAAACCGATTAAAGATTCAAAATAAAAGGAAAACATCAAGCAGCCTCAAATGTCACTCTGAAATGTCAGACTGGTTTCTGGAGCGTGATGTTAAAAATGCCAGCAGTGATTCTAAACGACAAATTGACATCAGATGCACTGCTCGGCACATTACCAATCAAATCGGAACATTACTACAGTTTATCAGTTCATCAATATAGAGTTGGTTAAGTATTTGGAGTGCAACGGTCTTCTGAATGATCGTCAATACGGATTCCGTGGCAGGCGGTCCACAGGAGACCTTTTGACACTTATAACCGATATATGGACATCTGCGATTGAACGGCATGGTGAGTCAAGGGCGGTCGCATTAGATATCTCCAAGGCTTTTGACCGCGTCTGGCACGGGGCATTGCTGAGCAAACTTCGTTCATATGGACTTTCCCAACAGCTTTGCGACTGGACGAGGAGCTTTCTCGAGAACCGATCGATCCGGGTTGTTGTGGACGGCGAGTGTTCGGATCTGTATCCTGTTAATTCGGGGGTGCCCCAGGGTTCTATTTTGGCTCCAACCTTGTTCTTGCTTCACATAAATGATTTGTTGGAGACAACGGATAACAAAGTGTTCAGTTTTGCGGATGATAGTACGCTTGTTTCCTCCTTTTCGAGTGATCGGCCGATTGGTGCATCAACGTCGCACCAGCTGAGATACCACACTTGAGGTACCACTTTCCGGTTGTTCGTTAAAACGCAAAATGTTGGAGAATGGTTGTGTGTTACAGTCTTTGAACTGATTGGATGCCAGCTCGGTGTTATGGTACACTACCCCGTTGGAATCATTAACTAATCTTCTAGAAACAACAGGTCGAGTTGACGATGAGACTTAATAGGATGACAGCAAGCGACGAAGGAGAATGGTCCCAGGGGAACGGCAACTGATGAAGAAAGATGCTCCCAGGAGAACGGCAACTGACGGAGAAGAACGCTCCCGGGAGAACGGCAACTGACGGAGAAGAATGCTTTCAGGAGAACACGCTGGTGAACAAGGTCCAAGAAGAAGAAACCACAGGATGGTGTAGCTGACGGTGAGGAGTCCACAAGATGATGATTATCGAATCAAGATGCATTCAGAAGGGATTATCGAATGAAGCGGCGTCCAGAAGCTGATTATCGAAAGAATCGCCTTCCAGGATGTGTTTATCGAATGAGGCGGGGTCCAGAAGATGATTATCGAATTGTGGCGTTCAGAAGCGAACCGTTGAGTTAATTTTTAAATTTGAGGCTTAAGTGACCTTTTTGGTCACCGACGCGTTGTCAGCTGGTGGGTGACAGTTGGCAAAATGTAGGCAAATGCGAATGTACTAGAATTTTCCAGTACATTTATTTTTTGAACCGGTAGCATTTAAATAATTTGAAACATATTTAATTGCTCCGTTATGCTGGCGATGATTAAACTTAAAATAAGTGTATTCAATTGAGTTCATTTACAAAATAAATAAGTGGGAAAGACTTGTGCCGGTTCCGAAAACGCCACTGCCTACTTGCCAAATTAGCCACCAAGCTTCCTATGCTGAAGCCCCTCAAATTTCATTGTTTCATAATTGCTAATTGCTGCTAATTACATTTAGCACCTGTAATCTCACCTATAAGGGCATTTTTCCTCGCACCAACTCATCGGCAAAAATGTTCCCAACAAATAAATTCTTAGCATTCATAATCCAATGCATCACTAGAATTCGCAGGAAAACTATTCCGGCACCATTGTTTGCCAAGCAATTTTGTCCCTCATGTGCACCCTAATCTTCCCACCTACACCGGTCGAAAAATCAAACCGATTCCACCGGCCTGAGACCTTATTTAGAACACCTTACACAGGTGTCTCTACCTAGCCTCACCCTGGAACACCTCATATAGGTATTCCAGTCATAAGCCACCACGGCCCAATCCAAGCGGCAACCATAGGTAATGCTCGCCTCACTACGCCGCCCCATATCCCAGGTGTATCATCCTTCGGAGCGCGCTTCCATTTCCCTAGGGCGCCCTGGGGTTGGACACAATCAACCACCCACCGGGAGCCCCCTAAGTTAAGTCGCCCACCTTAAACCGAGCGTGACAGGCCGGCACTTCCTCAAATCCTGCCGTTCGGTCGAGGTCGTAGCTGCCGTATATCGAGCGCCAGTCGACACCGGTGCCGATATACTGGTCCTCCCTCGACCGGTAAGCCGCGCAACTGGAGTGCCCGTCCCGTTTTACCAGTCCCAGCGGCAAACAATTCGCCATACAAACTTATGGACGAAAGACACCGACTCTGGACTCGGTTTTCTTCAACCTTATCCACTGGCACGATGTCAGTCACAATAGGTTCCATCTACTTGCACTTCGTGCACGATGCCAGCGAGCCCCAATAGGTCTCACCTCCTGACACTTCGTCACACGATGTCAGCGACCTCCTAATGGGATTAGACTGATTAGATAGGTACAACCTGTTGGCAGGTACCGCCAACAACAGGTTAACATCTCCAGCGCCTTTTTCTGCATCTTCCCGCACACGTTACTTCATCACTGCGGAAGTGAGCAGATTACCGATAGGTTCTGACCTATCGGACGATAAACCTGTTGGTCCAAGCGACCCACAACAGGCTAATGGACCACGCCGCACACTCTTGCCCTTGATGGCATCAAGTGGTAATATCCGCGTCCGCCATATTTATCGACACAGGCCCAAACCATAACCAAGACTTGTCATCACGACATTTCCCTTAACAATTACAGCGCCTCCCGAAGTACGCATGGCCACCTTGTTCTCCAAGCGTTCAGCCCTCCTCCCAGCACCGCACCACCCATTCGAGCAACCCTTCAGCCCTATCTCCTTTACTTCGTGACTACGTCACTGAAGGGGAGTAAATGGCGGTTCCGAAAACGTCACTGCCTACTTGCCCAATTACCGCCCAACCTCCCTGTGCTTGTTACGTGCGGCTTCCGCCACCCCCATCATTTAATTGTTTTTAATGTAATTTGATTTTAATATACTTTGATGGTAAGGTGGTGGAAAAAGCGCACGATCCACGTGTGAGTGTGCGAACACACCCCAGTTCGAGTGTGGATCGTGTGCAAGTTCAAATTCGGTTTTCGGAGTGGACGTTGAGGGAGAGCGAGAGAGAGGCGGCAAGACATTTTGAATCCGTTTGTTTTGATTTTGTTTTGATATATACGGTTTTTTTGGGAGAGTTGCTTGGAACAGTTCGTGAACAGTAAAAAAAAGCAGTAATGAGGGAGAAGATAAGATAAGATAGACTTTCGGCAGAAGGAGAAAGAGCTGAAAAACCAAGGAAGAAACCCTAAAGAAATGTTCTGTTTAAAGTGTAAATTAAATTGAAAACCAAAAAAGAAACCCTAAAGAAATGTTCTGTTTAAAGTGTAAATTTAATTGAAAACCAAAGAAAGAAAAACCCTAAAGAAATGTTCTGTTTAAAGTGTAAATTAAATTCAAAACCAAAGAAAGAAAAACCCTAAAGAAATGTTCTGTTTAAAGTGTAAATTAAATTGAATCTTTGTCGGAACTGTTATCTTGTTCTTTGTTCGTTTATGGACTGTGGAAAAGATTGGAACCGAGTGCCAGTGAATCTTGGCTCGGCAGCAGTTTACACATTCTTTACATCTGCGTAACCTGTGATGTGGATAAAACCAGGTAAACCATAAATATATAACCGTCCATCCACAGGAATTAAAAGAATATCCGATGACTATTGGGAGCCGTTAAGTGTGAACGCCGACCCTACGCCACATCGGTTTCGTTACACTTCAATTGGGATTACCTCTAGATAACACAATAGTAGAAGAAAAACAGTCGATTGTCAAGTTCGAGTTCGTGTTAGCAGTAAAAAAAAAAAAGGAAAAGGAAGAAACTGCAACGTCCCGGTTGAGGAAAAGAAAAAACGTGGAATAATCATCATCACCTCTAACTGATAGACAAGCAGCACTCTAGTTGATTCGGGCCATTTCTGCCACCCATCCCGGGTCCCAGAACCAAAGACAGTCTGATACAAGCCTTTGTTAATTTCCTGGAGCAGGAATCACAGCCGCATGCTTTGCTCGGTGGTGTGAGGAATTGAATACCACAGCCAAAGAATATTTCCCAACGAGTCTCCTGAACATCAGGTAATTTATTTACATATATATATCAAATTTTCTGTGGCAAATACACCACATGCTGAAGCCCCTCAAATCCCATTGTTTCATAATTGCTAATTGCTGCTAATTACATTTAGCACCTGTAAAAAGAATTTCACCTACATGGGCATTTTTCCTTGCATCAACTCATCGGCAAAAAATGTTCCCAACAAAGAATTCTTAGCATTCATAATCCAATGCATCACTAGAATTCGCCGGAAAACTATTCCGGCACCATTGTTTGCCAAGCAATTTTGTCCCTCATGTGCACTCTTATCTTCCCACATGCACATAGCTTACAGACCCTTTGTCCAAGGGACAAAAGCAAATACACGCATCTAGCGTCTAGTGCCATAAACTGAATTCCTTCGCATGTAAACATGCATAAAAATTCACCCATGCTCGATCACGATTGGCCGCCGCCTAGTTGATCGTTTTGTTCCTCCTCCATCGAGGCAATTCACCACCGTTGAATCTGATGGATGTGGGTTGCATCGTGGAGTCAGTTTTTATTCATTCAAGGGTGCGCACCTTCGTTTACGAATCCCCGCGGAGAGTTGCCGAGAGTTTGTCCGAGAGTTCTTTCGTTACGCCTGAGTCTTTTCTTTTCGTGCGCGTTTTTAACTAAAGTGCCAAATTGATATCGTGTAAAGGAAAACTACTTTGCTGGCCGGTTTTTTTTTCCTTAGAAAATCGAACTAAATGAATCACAGTGCGATGATATTTGCTAAGTTTATAAATACATCAGAAAGTGTAGATGTTGATAACAATCGATAAATAAATATCTAAGTGAATGGAAAGAAAATCAGGTGTTTTATTTTCCCCTTCCTTGGCGGACTATTTTAGGGAAGGATTCATCGGTGGTGTGACAATTACCCACAGACTAACAGCAAATAAATGCGTCAAATTAAAAGATGTACCGAACTGAAGTCCGATTTTGAGTCAGCTGTGAGCACAAAAACGTACTTTTGAGGATGGAATGTAAGGTGTAGTTGTTGATATGACATCAACTATCCTTTTATGTACAGAAATCCTGAAGTTTTGGTAAATTGATGACCAAAATCACGCGGCTGATTCAAATAAACACAATAACTAAGATAGATGGCGTTATATGTCCCCATCTTAAGGCCACATCTTTTAAAGGCGACAGAAAAAAAATAAACGGGTAATCCCCAATGATTTCTATGTCATGGAACTAAAAAACTCATGTCTCTATTTATTAAAAATCTAAAATCTTCATTTTACTTCCACACCCGTAGACAACACCTCCGACTGTTTGTTGAAAAGTTCTCCCCAGATATTCTTCTGGTTTCAGAAACTTGGCTGAAATCCACTTCTCGAGTCTGCATACCTAATTACACATTTGTGTCCAACCCACGAACCTCTGGCCCTCATGGAGGTACGGGAATCCTAATACATAAAAAATTCCAATTTGCTGAGATTAGATTTGCTAATATAACTAGTGTCGAATACACGGCTGTTAAACTTTTCTGCCGAAATAATAAAGTACTGGTCTTGTCCTCCATATACATTCACCCTTCTCGTGAACCAAACTTCCCTAGTGCAGACATCTCACAAATAATCCAACAGTCTCTGCCAGCACCTTTCATAATAGGAGGAGACTGGAACGCACGACATACTGCATTTAATGACATCAAATGCAACAAATACAGCTGCCAACTCCATGATCTCCTCTGACTTCATCCATATGTCTACGCAGACTGCCCGTTGCAACCTACTCGAATTTGCAGCTCAACCAAGTCAACAATCGATTTCTTCCTAAAGTCTACAGATAGCTATTCATCTAATCCTCCCACAGTGTCCTTCATATTCCCTTCGGATCATGGCTCTGTCCACACCTCGGTTCAAATCCCCTCGATTGAACCACTCTACACTCTGAATCCTACTCCAAATTTCACCAAAACAAACTGGAAAAAAGTCAATAAGGATATTGCTGTTAGCTTTTCAAAATTTTCTTTACCGGAATCTTCTAACGTGCCCCCTACACAAATTGACCAAGCAGCGGCCCAAATAGAGCAAATAGTGGGAAATGCTCTCTTCAGCCATACTCCCACTATCGTCCCTCATAATCACTTAGGAAAACCCCTACCCAACCTACTCACAAAATTATTACGTATAAAAAAACAACTCCGACGAAAATTGCACACTAGCTACTGACATTTTATTAAACAACAGATCCAGCTATTGACCTCCCTGATAAATGGACAACTAAAAGTTTTCACTAATCCGACCTACACACCCACCCTAAACAGTATCAAACCAAATCGCGATCTATTTAAAAACATAAACAGACTAACGGGTCGCAAACTCAAGCCTCGAACAGATTATCTTATTCACCCAACTAATAATAACATCGTCCAGTCGGACACTGATATAGCAAACTGTCTCGCTGAACATTTCTGCAAAGTCCATAAGCAAAACGATACCCTCCCAGTAACAAATTTCCACGATACCGTGAACGATTACATTCCACGCTCACTGGAGCCATCCCTCACACCATTTATTACTGAATTCACCGAAACCAATAAAGCATCACACCCCGTAGGAATCGACACATTCCTAAGCCTTGAAGAACTATCCGAAGTCATTACTTTACGTAACAATAAAAAATCGACTGGCCTAGATGGAATCCCTAACGTCCTATTCAAAAGACTCCACCCAGGCAACTTGCTCCCGATTCTCGTTCTTCTCAACCACATAATAAACGCTTCACATTTCCCTAAAAGTTAGAAAACAGCGGTGATCGTCCCTATTAGCAAATCTGGGCCCTCCAAGTACCCGGATAACTTCTGTCCGATATCGCAGCTAAACTCGCTTAGCAAGATTCTTGAATGTAAAATCTACAAAAATCTTCTCTCATTTGCCAGGGATAACTCCCTCATTCCGAACTCTCAATTTGGCTTCCGCTCACAACACTCCATTTGTCATGCTCTCTTAAAACTGACACATGATGTTACGACCCACCTCCAAAACCAATCCCCAACGGTATGTGTCTCCCTAGACATAGCTAAAGCATTCGATTGCGTCTGGATCGCAGGACTGTTATACAAACTT
This sequence comes from Microdon myrmicae, assembly GCA_963931805.1. NCBI lineage: Eukaryota > Metazoa > Arthropoda > Insecta > Diptera > Syrphidae > Microdon > Microdon myrmicae. The sequence continues at coordinate 50,772,181 of OZ007497.1, read as the reverse complement.
CATTCAATGTATGGATTAAACATCCACTCCACAAATCTTCTCGCTTCTTACCTCTCTGATAGAAAGTTCATGGTGAAAATAAACTCAACTCTCTCGACACCTTATAGCATAACCGCAGGAGTTCCTCGAGGATCCATCCTCGGCCCACTACTATACCTTCTTTATACATCAGACGCACCGCAGCCACTGTTACCCAATACAACAATGCTCAACTATGCCGACGACACCTTAATTTATTCAAGCAACAAGCTTGTCAAGGGGGCAAGAAACTGTATTAACAGATATCTCCCAATCCTGTCAGCCTACTTTACCAAGTGGAGAATTCAACTAAATCCAACCAAAACTCAGCTCATTGTTTTTAAAGGCAGAAATGCGAGTTGTACAAACAACACTATTCGCTGCCATAATAAAATCAGAATTAAAATAAATAACAATATAATTAAACCCTCCAAAACCTTAAAGTATCTAGGTATAACCTTTACCAACAATCTGTCATTCTCCGCCCACATTCAAAATACGATTCAAACCGAATGGTCTCTCTCCCAAAGTCAAATCCCTTATCTACAAACAAATAATCAGACCCACTCTCACATATGCATGCCCGATATGGTACCATATCACACCCGCCGAAATGGAGAAGCTACGCATTTTCGAAAGGAAATGCTTCAGACTTATCACTGGCCTCAACCGCCATCCCAACTCCCACAAATATTACAACAGTAGTTCGCTCTACTATGCCGCTAATATTGAACGTATAGATCGACGCTTCCTCGAGCTGTCCATCAAATTTATCGAAAATCTTCCCAATAATCCCAATCTGTTAATAAATGCGCTCACATCGACTCCGTCAGATAACCGAACTGGCTACCCGACCTGTCTCCACACCAGAACCCTCTTCACCTCTGGCAGGTTGGTCAACGACTCCAATGAGATTGTATACCACAATACTGAACTCTCACCTCACCAGTTTAAATATTGTAATATAAAACCCTTCTCTAATATCTTGCGTTTCAACGACCAATCGGAAAGTGTTCCCCCAACCCATATCCCCGTCTGATAGTGCCCACCCTAACCCAAATCCTACCCATCGACCACTATACCTCCCGCCCCGCCCTACTCTAACTTATTGTAATAATAATAGATTTAATAATTAGATAAGCTAGGCTAAGCTAAGTTAAGTTAAGTTAAGCAAATTAGTTATAGGTTAAGTAAATAATTATATCCTGGTTTTCTGACCTTTTCCAGGAAGCCCCACCCACTCCTATCTTGTCCACCCATGAAATATGTAACTTTATAATAATGTTTGAAAAATGTACTAGCAAGTATGTGTAAACGATTAAAGCTAAGCTAATTATAAGTTATCTGTATTACTTATTGTAACAAATCATTTATGGTCAATAAATACAGAAATGTAAAAAAAAAAAAATTCATTTTACCTGTAAATTGTATCAATTGGAAACCCGATTTTAAACGTTTTTATTTCGGTTTTCAAGACTGTGCAACTGATCACGTTTCAAAAATTTGCATTACAAATGAATTGACAAGAATATTAAATATAATGTTTCCGCAAACAATTCGAGTGATTTTTTTTCCTAAATTAATCTATTCTAATCAGTGATATATTGAAGTCTGTTGCCATTCAGTCACTAGACATTAAGCGACTTGTTAAACAAGTTTTCCAGGAAAAAGCACACTAGCAAAGTAACTTTTAATCACATGATTATCACATGTAAATTTAGACTTCTGGTGTGGTCCCCCCTGTCGGGCAAGTTGAACGACATTCAGAACTTGTCCGCTCAGCTGATAGATAGTTGTTATGTTAAGCCCTACATCCCCCCGACTTATGAGTCTAGCTCTTTGAATAACCCCTGCTGTTTCTAGATTTCCATTTGAAATCAGCTGGTTCTGATGACCAAGAGAAAAAAGGCTTTATGCTTCGGGTGCGAATAGTCGACGTTCTTTATGTGTTTCTGGTTCCATGTTTTCTTGGGAGGATTTTGAAGGAAACACATGAAAACTAAGTAGAACTGAAAAGTTTTGCCAAGATAGGAGTTTAGTAAGTTATCGGGTTTACTGTCATCCAACAACTATGTTGTGTGGCGTTAATTAACCTACACTCTCAATTTATGTTTCATGTGGTTCACTGTAAAATGAATTGATTTAAATTCAATTGGGACACATAACCGGCGGTTCTACAGAGCTTCTTTTTTTTTAACATACTGTATTTATTTGACCAATAATCAATGTTTACACTAAGTACTACAGCTAACTTATAATTCTAGTGATACAACTGTTTACATGCATACATTACACATTTTTCAAACATAACTGAATGTGTGAATAACTATTCGAGTATTATAAGGTTTTAATATTAACAGTTTTTCTGGAAAAGGTCAAAAAACCAGGATTTTTATTTTTTTTATTTAATCTAATCTAATACTTAACTTAACTCTAACTTATTCTAGCTTAACCTAATTTATTTTATAATAAGTTAAATATGTAATGTGAATTGGGGAATATAGGGATTGATGGTTTAGGAAGTAGGTTGGCGTGGGATATGGTCAGTTAGTGGCCTCAGATGCGGTAACACTTTCCGGTTGTTCGTTAAAACGCAGAATGTTGGAGAATGGTTGTATGTTATGTTACAGTATTTGAACTGATTGGGTGCCAGCTCGGTGTTATGGTACACTACCTCGTTGGATTCATTAAACAATCTTCCAGAGGTCAAGAGACTTCTAGTATGGAGACAATTCAGATAGTGAGCCCTGTTATCTAGAGGAGTTGGTAGTAGTGAAGTTGTGGGGGTACGAAGTCGCGACGCCTCACGGGCGAGAGTTCTACCTCGTCCCCACAAACAGTTCACGGGACACAAAAGAGGAATTTTTTCTTTAATCACTTGACAGATGTTCGCCTCCCTGAATACCACATCGGATTTGCTGCGTGAGCGATTGCGCATTTCCACTTATTTGTCACGATTGGAATTCCTCCATTTAACAACACCTAAACAATCCTTACCGAAACACCGGTCTGTTGGGTCCTGAGGTGGCGGCGTCGTTGAACGAATGCGTATCGTTCGACGTCGCTCTAGTCGCGCGGGTCTTTAATGGCCGGATTGGTCTGGTCTGGGTGCAGTCGGCTTGACTGGTGGAGGTCAGCTGGGTGGAGTCAGTCCGGTTCCAAATGTGATGGATTGGTGGAAGTCGGGTTTATCCACCCCACAGCCTTTGGTCGTCTTCCGCAAGTAAATCAATTGCCGCAGTTGTTGATGTGTGAGGGTACCCACAATAGTGGGATTTTCGGCAAATGAAGGATATTGCTTTTTTTAGTTATTTCGCGTTTATTTTTAATTATACTTTATTTTAACTGCATTCGGCCGTACTTTGGCCTTCTGGAGATCTACTGATATTGGTCAGCGGTTCGACCTCGGAACTTCGACTGATCACGAAATTCAAATTTACCGCCCTTTTATAAATTTTCTAGTTGAGAATTGTCAACTATTTTATGATCAAAATTCCCAGAAACACACATAAGAGTTTGCGATTCAATTTGAGTTGTGTTCTGGGAATTTGTTAGAAGTTTGGTTGGATGGGTTCTAGGAATGAGAATCATGAAATGCGTTTTGAATTTAGCATTTCATGATGTCAAGGTTTTTAGGAATTGAGTCAATGTATGATGAATTAACTTTTGGTTAAATTCGTTGTACATGTGACTCAATATGGGATTTGAAATGAAGCAATGGAAAATTTGGGATTTGGGTTTATTATGTGGAATTGGATCAATGAGCGATAAATTAACTTTGGATTAATTTATTGCTCATATGATTCAATATGAAATTAGGAAATTTATGGTTTGATAATATTGGGGATTTGGGTGGTAGTAGCGATTTCGGATCGCTACAGGTCGCACAAGTGAAAAATAAAACACACATTTTGTGGCTGGTGATCGCCGCTATTGTTTTAATGTATTTTAATTATCGACTTTAGATGTTTACACTATTGTTTTTATTGTTTCAATTTTATGTAATAAAACATTTATATCTTGGTGAAAACATGGTTCAAACATTCACTACGGGTTTTATTTAAGTGTGACGTCATACACTAATTACACAATTAACAAGGGGCGTAAGCAACACACGTTTTTAACAAATAGGAAGACGCACCGTACCGTATGTACGGTACGGTGGACGGTAGACGACCCGACCGGATTGGCGGTTAGAATACGACTCTCCGATATCCTCTTTACCTACCACCAGGGAAACGTAAAGTCTCTCTTGGTGGTATAGGAAACCAGATCTTGTAATAAAGGACATGGTGGTATGTGTGAGATCGTTCAGATCGATGCTATTCACACGTGCCTGACAGCAGTGGAACAACGAAACAGGCAGGCGGCAAAGACAATAGGGAAAAATGACCAAATGCGCTGTTGGTAATGCGGGTCATTGTTTACACGATGCCTCGTCGCTATTTTCGACGTTGGGAGAAAAAGGTGCTACGAGGGTTGCCTTTTATATTTCGGGATTAGAGAACAAAAACAAATATTGATCATCGAAAATCACTTTATTGTTTTTCAATATATTCCCCATGAAGATCTATACACTTTTGCATGCGTTTGAACCAATTGTCGAAGCACTTTTGCCACTCTGATTGAGGTATCTCCAACACATCCATTCTGAATGCAGCAACCGCTTCTTCAGGGCGTGAGCAACACACGTTTTTAACAAATAGGAAGACGCACCGTACCGTACGTACGGTATGGTGGACGGTAGACGACCCGACCGGATCGGCGGTTAGAATACGACTCTCCGATATCCTCTTTACCTACCACCAGGGAAACGTAAAGTCTCTCTTGGTGGTATAGGAAACCAGATGTTGTAACAAAGGTCATGGTGCTATGTGTGGGATCGTTCAGATCGATGCTATTCACACGTGCCTGACAGCAGTGGAACAACGAAACAGGCAGGCGGCAAAGACAATAGGGAAAAATGACCAAATGCGCTGTTGGTAATGCGGGTCATTGTTTACACGATGCCTCGTCGCTATTTTCGACGTTGGGAGAAAAAGGTGCTACGAGGGTTGCCTTTTATATTTCGGGATTAGAGAACAAAAACAAATATTGATCATCGAAAATCACTTTATTGTTTTTCAATATATTCCCCATGAAGATCTATACACTTTTGCATGCGTTTGAACCAATTGTCGAAGCACTTTTGCCACTCTGATTGAGGTATCTCCAACACATGCATTCTGAATGCAGCAACCGCTTCTTCAGGTGTCGAAAAACGTTGACCTCTCAGTTTGTTTTTTACGTACGGGAATAAAAAGAAGTCATTCGGTGCCAAGTCAGGACTATACGGCGGATGACCCATTAAATCGATGTTTTGGGTGCTCAAAAATGCAGTTGTCGCAGCCGATGTGTGAGAGCTCGCATTGTCGTGGTGAAGAGTGATCCGTCTTCGGCGGTTGGTTTTCCTGATTTCTTGGAAGACAACTGGCAAACAAATGGTTGTGTACCACTCAGAATTGACTGTTCTGCGTTGTTCTAGTGGTACGGTTGCGACATGTCCAGTTTTTCCGAAAAAACAGGCGACCATTTGCTTGGAAGTGCTTCGTGCGCGAACAACTTTTGTTGAATTTGGCTCATCTTGAAACACCCAGACAGTCGACTGCTGTTTACTTTCGGGCTCATACGCGTAAATCCACGATTCATCATCTGTCACGATGTCATAGACGTGTTTCGAAGCACCGCGACCGTATTTTTTGAGCATTTCTTTCGACCAATTGACACGAGCCTTTTTTCGGGCGATTGACAAATTGTGTGGGATCCAACGCCAACAAATTTTTTTGACAGTCAAATGTTTATGCAATATTGAATGTATGTTGGTCCCACTAACGCCTAAGGTTGTCTGAATCTCACGATAGGTCACATGACGATCTTCCAATATCAGTTCGCGCACAGCATCAATGGTTTTCGGAACAACAACTGATTTTGGACGACCTTCACGAAATTCATCTTGGAGTGAACTACGACCATGATTGAATTCACCATACTATCGATAAACACTGGTCCTTGATGGAGCTTCATCGCCTAAAATTGAATTAAGTACATCCATGCACTGTTGCTGAGTTAATCCACGCCGAAAGTTGTAAAAAATAATCGCACGAAAATGTTGACGATTTAATTCCATTTTTGGGCCGAGATGAATCTTTTAAGTTACTGTAAACAACACAAATAGCGCTCGTATGTCAAAACGTTCTGAGTGCGTATAACCTCAAAAATGTCCAACTTTACGACAGAGCTGTCAATTGCCGAATTGCAACACTAGGGTTGCCAAATCCCGAAACATAAGAGGCAACCCTCGTAATAGTGTTCCCAAAGGAATCATCATCATCATCATAATCGGCACTACAACCGCGATCCGATCTTGGCCTTATTTAGCAATTGCCGAGACTTGTTAAATTTTCCATAATAATTTGTTTTTCCGAGCAAGGTTATTAGCCTTGCGCCAATCACAAATGAATAGCTTGTACTTTTTATACAGGAAAAATGGGAACTTTGGCTTGGGAGTATTTCTCGGAATGCAGAACCACAAGTGCACTCCGAGAAAGATACGCCGGTGTTGAAAAGTATACTCTTGCATACGTTTGTGGTAGAAACTATTCCCAAGCGTATTGTCTGTACTTTTAATATCAGACAGGGAAATATCGCTTGCGATCTTCTTTTGCATTGGGATGTACAAAAGGACTTTTAAGATAGACTAAACTGCTTCGCTATGTAAACAGCTTCGTTAATCCATGTTTTGCTATTGTTAAACAGTATGATGTATTTTGATTATTCCTGTAAAATAATACTATGGGGATTTTGGGGAATGGTGTTTTTCTTTGAAGAAGGGATGTGAATCAGTTTAATGATTCGGGGGGGGGGGGGGACTTTAATTATGTAACGACTTGACTTGATCTCTGATATTAACTGGGGTTTGAATTTGCTGAGACAGTGGTCTGCTGAACACAGTTTGGTAATCATTTCTAAAACTAATTAATGTTCTTCAATTTGTCCCCCTCACTTGACGTGAAAGCTATTCTATATTTCCATCCGCCTACATGGCGTAGACTTAATCTTACAAATGTTTACTATTCCAGTGGTATCTCTTTGCCCTCTTTCTGTCACAATTTAACCTATAGTGATAATTGTTTTCTAATTGAGAGCGTAAACGAATTTAAATATCCGGGGCTTACACTTGACTCTAGAATGAGTACAGTTGCCTCTAGAATGAGTATACTGAAAAAATATTTACGATGCATTCTTCGCCACTTCTATTTTTTTACATAACGCCTATTTCACTAAGCTTTTGAGGATAATTTACTATATACCCATTTGAAGTTACAATATGGAATATACCCATTCAAAGTTAGAATATTGATTATACCCATTCTAAGTTACAATACTGAATTGCTTGTTGGGGAGGTGGCGTCAAAAATAAAATGCGAAGTTCTTAGAAAATTTCGTCGAAAGCCGTCCAGACACCCTAGCTTCCTTTTGTTCAGCGCCTTGAATATTCTTCCTATAAAATACTTGTATTGTTTTAAAGTGTTGACGATATCCTTTTTGAGGTCTGGAAATCTTCATTTCCGTTTAATCTGTAGGTATGAACTTAGGGGAAATTATTTAAATACGTAATCCGTACCAACCTTTAGTACCACAGCCTATCGTGATTTCTTTACTGGGTTGTCACCTCGATTGTTCAATGAGCTTCCCACTTCAATCGCGTACTACCAAGACCAGATCTGCTTTTCTAAAAGGGGTGAAGATATGGCTCTTCAGCCTGGATTATGCAGGTTTAGATTCCCCTATTTCTGGTATTGTGGTTTAATCACATAGGGTTGGGTCATACATATTTGCAAATGGCGACACTTGTTTTCTTAAAAACCGTTAGAGGGAGAGGCGGGAACGATATCATTTAAAAAAAAAATTTAATAAACGTTTATTACGTTAAATAAATGCTCAACAAAATAACATTTGTAGTTTTCTATTCATGTTTCAAATGTGCAACAATTGATGGCCCACCCTGTACAAGCAGTCTTCTGGCGCAAGACTAATGACCTTGCCCGGAAAAAAAACGAATCATTATGGCCCCCTATCCCCAATTCCCAATTATTTTTATTTTATCTTTTAATTCTGTTTTTAATTTAATTTTAATTTTTTTTTTTATTTTAATTTTTATTTGTATTCCTTTATTCCTTGTTTATGTTTGTCCGTTTTGTTTCATTTTTATTTTGCTTGTCAACCCGTTATATATGTAATTATAAAAAAAAAAAAAAAATTATAAATAATACAGGATGTAGAAAAAATAGAATAAATTTTAAAAGAGAAAACATATCAATTATTGTGACATGTTATAAAAACAGTTATTGTACGCCGAAAGGCATATGAAATATGATAATGTGTAATTTAGAGTGCTTGCGAAGAGCCAGTAAGTTAATGTAAGAATGTTATTTGTAAAATAGATGTTAACATTTAGTCTTAAGTGAAATATGTAATTGAATTGTTGAATAAATGTGGTTATAAGACAAATAACAAAAAAAAAAGGAATCATTATGGAAAATCTAACAATCCTCGAGACTTGCTTAATAAGGCCAAGACAGGTTCCCGGTTGTAGTGCCGATGATGATGATGACTGTACAAGTAGTTTGTATCATCTCATTTGCCTTTTACCTATTTAACATATTGTACTTATAAAATGTTGTTTTGTGTCTGAAATGAATTATGGTTCATCGGGTATTTTGGTTCTTGTTAAATGTACAGCATAAGTAATTCTCTGAATCTTTAATCCTCATCATCATCATCATCGGCACTACAACCGGGAACCGGTCTTGGCCTTATTTAGCAAGTCCTGAGGCTTGTTAAATTTTCCATAATGATTTGTTTTTTTCCTGGCAAGGTCATTAGTCTTTCGCCAGAGGCTCCCCGACGGGGAAACGAACCCCGATCTCCCACGTGATAGGCGGGTATACTATATCCTCACCCCACCTTAAAAATCGTTATTTTACTGCTTTAGCCATTGTGAAGGGGCATTCAACTCTCTTTTTTCTTTAGTTGTATAAAAACACAGAATATCTTCTAGTTTCGCTTGTATATTATTGTAAGCCGATAATATCTCTAATCTGATTGTAAAATGTAATGTTTATGAGGATATAAGAAATAAAACTATTATTACTAAAATTAAAAAAAGTTTATTTGAGGGTCTAAATAATAATAATTCTCCATCTGTCTGTAACATAAAGCTCAAAACACAATGATATTAGACACCATATCCAACACATTTTAGCACATTCACATTATGACATCACGTAGAGTTATGGTACTTTTACCTCTTTCCGTACATGTAAAGTTTATCTACTAATAAACAATAAATAGCAATGCAATTCTCAACTCTTTTTGAACGATATTATAGTTCGAATACCTCCTCTTGCTACCCATATGCTCAAAAATAAGTTAGTATCCTTGTCAGAGTACCTATTAAACAGTTGTTTTGCCCCACCTCCACATGATACAAGGATATTAAATCACTTTAATCCTGCATAAGATGTACTCGTCCGGAGGTATACACTAACATCAATAATTCGTTATTAAGGTAGGTCGTTGATATCACCTCGTTAATCATGTGCACACCGTCGTTCCGTGTCCAACGGAATATTGCAACACATTTCGGGCAGGGATCATATTTAAAAGTATCACTTAGAGCTTCAACGCTAACGTGTGGCTGGTCATAATATCCTGACTATAAGGCGTGCAGCATTTTTTGACGCACTGCGATAATTTATGAACTTGAACGCCTGGCTACAAATGCACGCACGCAATCATCACATCCGCGTGTTTGATGTGTTAATTTGTCTACTTGAGCGAGTAAATATGAGCTTCAGGTAAATGGATGTCTGGAGAAAGCGAACGTATGTTTGGTAAATGGCAAAACATACACGACGCACAGTAACAGCGCCACCCAATTGGATGTAAGTGGCACGCACTACAAGTCGTAAAGGACGTAACAAAATCCGTGTTGTCAGTTATTACTTCTATTTATTTCACTTGTTTTTTATCCTTACTTAACAATACACGAGCAATTGGAGAATTGTTTTTATCCACGGAATGTGAAACTTAGTTGAGTCACTCACTTGACTTTTTGACGTCAGGTGAGCAAGCGGTCAACTAGTGATGCATACTAACAGAAGAGCCTAGAAAAAGGTTGTCTGTCAATCATATTTAAATTTGACAAGTTCGAGTTTCACTTCACGCTGAGGGAGTCTAAGCAAGGCTGTGCTTAGTCGTAAAGTTACTCTAAGTGGGTAAAGTAACAAAAAAGATCGTGTTAGTGTTGTGATTAGTGTTTGATGATTTTTTAGCAAAAAAAAAAATTTAAAAAAGATTGTTTTGGTAATTCTTCTATTGTATATTCAAATATATTTTGCAATTGTTGGTTTTTGACACTATGGTAAACAGATACTCTGTGTAGATTTGTGTATGGACTTTCGACTGTTTTACTTTTTTCTAACACTCTCATGTAAAAATATATTTATCGGTGGTTAAAGCGATGACTTTAATATTCAGTAGCCCATGTCAATATCCGCTCTCTCAATGTCACCAAATACATCGCCAACTGGTTAGTGAAGCATATGCATGAATTAACAACATCTCAAAGTTTTTCATTAATGCGGCTGATACATGTGACAGCGTTTATTGTGTAGATGACGCAAACTACTCAACGACAGGTTGACTTCAAATAGAAGTACACAAATAACATTTTTTTAACGTATGCTTTTTAAGCATAGAACTAGAACATAAAATAACACAACAGACATATTACTTACTATTTATTGGCCAATAGGAACCCGGAAATTCATGACCCTGCCGAGTCGGCTGCGCCATCGTTCCCTGCCCTGTGCACTCTCCATCCACGCTTGACCATCCGATGCGATTTCGTCAAGGTCAAACCTAACATTGTCCTCCCATCTCCGTCGCGGCCGTTCTACCGGTCTGTTTCATATTGGTCTTCCGTCAAGAATTCTACGCGCTATCCTATCGTTGCCCATTCCCGTCACATATCCGACCCATATTAATCTTCGCCACCTGATAACCGTCACTCCTATAGGTTTGCGGTGTAGCTCTTCCAATTCATGGTTGTGGCGTTTCCTCCATTGTCCTGCCTCTTCGCCATATATACGGCCAAACTTTATTCTCAAATACGTGGAATTTGTTTTCTTCCCGTTTTGTGAGAGCCCGTGTTTCGCATCCTTATGTAACTATGGGTCTTTGTAGTTTAATGTTACGTGGCGTGTCAATCAGGGTGCCACAGGGGCACAGGTTAACCACGTAACCCCACTGGTTCAGTTCGTATCCGACTCCAAAATTAAAACGCCTTCTTATTCGAAATTTATTTATTCATGTAAGTGTAACTTAGGAAAACAATATACTGTAACTTAGGATGACAATATACTTCAAAAACACTGTAGATATCCATTAGATGTTCGTAATGCTTATTTACATGTAACTTAGGAAGACAATATACTTCGGATAAAAAAACAAGGTAACTATATATCATATGTTCGTAATTCTTATTCACATGTAACTTAGGCAGGCAATGCACTTCAGAAAAAAAAACAAGGTAACTATATATTATATGTTCGTAATTCTTATTCACATGTAACTTAGGCAGACAATGTACTTCGGATAAAAAAATAACACTGTGTAGATATAAGTTATATTCACAATATGCCGCACCACATTAGTCTTAGCCCGAACGGTTTTACTGACTCTTTTCAAATCTTCTCAACGACTAATTTCTTAATTCATACTAATTCACAAGGGTTACCTCATATGCAATCCTTTCTTCTTTTTCCTTCACTTTGCACACACAGCGCTAGAGCGCAAAACAAATCCCGACCATTGCCTCGACTACCATATATGGTGCGCTTTTAGCTTTGGCCAGGAAAACAAGAAAAAAAGGAAAGGGTGAAAACATACACACGATAATCGCGTCTGCCGCTTACGTGTGTACCCCCTAGCATGCAGGCATGGGACATGAATTTACATGATTGCAAGTTCATACAGGGTTTGAAATGTGTACACGATCACAGCTGCGTAAAGCATTATTGCTGATCGTGCACATTTTGCTTGGTGAATCTTACATATGAACGACGAACGTTTATACGATCGCGACCACACTTAGGATCGCCGTAGATCGCATATCGATCGTTGTGCAATTGGTGCAGGTGGCTATTCCTTGTGTTGGTTTCTCTTGTAGGCAAGCATGTTATTACTTGCCTGTAGGTTGGTTTTTGCTACCGAAATGCCTGCCGTGTTTCGCCGATGAAAAGGGGGCAGGCTGCTTGTGTGTGACGGTGCTGGATCGAAGATTTTCTTGTCCGCATATCTCGATTGATCCGTTGGTTGAGGATGCGACCGTTTTCTCCACTCGAGAAGGGGTGCATGTTGGCGGGAACCAAAATTGGAATATTTCCGTTGGCCGTCGGCGTCGGTTGGAAATTCCCCGGTGGTGCTGCTGGTGGGCAAATTCCATCGGGTCTTCATGTTGTGCTACGCACAAACAAGCGATTCTTCCTTACAGGAAATTTTGCTCTTATTACTTATAGAATTTGATGCTTTTCGACGACCAGGTTTTTGTTGTTTCCGCCCCCAATGGTGCGGCACGAAAACCACGCTCCATAGCGTATCAACCTCATGCCCGATAAATTCGGACAATGCACCGTCGCCTGGGTTCATGCCCCTCTTATGGGGTGCTCCCGTTGAAAATGTGAGGCGGGCAGTGGCGTCGGGGGAAACCGCCACATAACAATAGGCATGATTATGGTTCTATAAACACGGAGATTTATATTACGTGATAGCAGTTTGGATTTCAGCAGTTTACTGACTGTGTGCCAACTAGCGTTGCCGAAATGCAGGCTGTTGTTAATTTCCTTCGAAATCTCGTTACTGGCCGGCAGTATTGTTCCAGATATTTAAATTCTTTAACTTTTTCAAATATCTTGCCTCTGACGTTTATATGTGTTCCCTGAGGTCCACCTGCTCTCGCCATAATCATGTATTTTGTCTTGTCCTCATTTATTTCTAGGTCCACCTGTTCTGCCGCTTGCATGATGATTTCACTGTTTTTACATACAGTGTCTATATTATCGCCCAAAACGGCGATGTCATTCGCATATGCGAGTAGTTGTGTAACCCTGTTTAGGGATGATCCGGCCATGTTGTCGTCTTATACCTTTCTGATGACATACTCGAGCACAAGGGTAAAAAGACATGGTGAAAGGCCATCCCCCTGTTTTAGTCCGGATCTTAAATGATTCTAAGAGGTGGTTTTCTATTCTAACTCGCCCTTTATTTTCGTTCATGCAGATTTGAACGAGGACGACGTATTTTTGCGGGATTCCCAGCTCAACTACAATATGGTAAAGTCTTTACCTTGCGACTGAGTCGTAGGCTGCTTAGAAGTCAACAAACAGTTGGTGAAGTGACTCTCCGTATTCCCACTTCTTTTCCAGCAATTGCCTTATTGTGAACATTTGTTCGCTCGTTGACCGGTTCCTACGGAATCCGCACTGATAGTGTCCCAGTATTTCTTCTGGGTACAGTGTGATTCTCGTCAGTATGACATTTGTTAACATTTTGTATGTGGCGGGGAGCAATGGTATTCCTCTGTAGTTTTCGCAGTCAGATATGTCGCCTTTTTTGAAAATGTGGACTACTATTGAGGTTTTCCATTCTTCCGGAGTGACTTCCTTTTCCCACATTGTTTTAATCAGTTGGTGGACCTTCCTCACATACGGGGCCAACAATTCTTCTTAAGACCTTCCTCTCGAACGCGGCTAAAAGTTCAGAGTGCCTTTTATTGAGCACCCAGGTCTTGGATCCATATATGAGTACTGGTAAGATCATGGTCTGGTACAGGATAAATTTCGGGGTTTAAAGAGCCTTAATAGACCATAGTAGACTTTTGGACTTGATCAGCCATTCGCGTATTTCTTCTTCCATATTGTTAACGGCTGATACTATTGACCCAAGGTAGTTAATGGATTGCACTACTTCAAATTCGTGCTCCACTACCAGTATCTGGCTGGACTTGGTGACAATAGTCCTTCTTGTTGTAACGCCAGAGTCACGGATTGCTTTCTCCAACGTCAGGTTGAAGAGGAGGCAGGCCAGACCGTCCCCTTATCGGAGTCCATTATAGATGTTTATTGGTTTGGACAGCAATCCCGGTATTTTTACTTGACTAGTTACGTTGGTCATGGTCAACCTACAAAGTCGTATCAATTTGTGTGGAATGTCGAATTCATGGCATTATATAGTTCTACCCTGGCACGATTTACCCTGGCTATGCTGTCGTAGGCGGCCTTAAAGTCTGATCAATCGCCGATTTGCCTGGGATGAAGCCACACTGATATTGACCAATGATGGCTTTAGCGTATGGGGTTATCCGATTTTGTAGGATAGTGGAGAGTATCTTATAGGCGTTACTCAGCAATGTTATACCCCTTCTTATGTATGGGGCAAATTATACCACGACCCCAATCTTCCAGCATCTCCTCTTACTCCCATACGTGCACCACGATCTCATGAATTGCGTGATGTAACGCTGTCCCTCCTTGTTTGATCAGCTCAGCTGGTATACCATCAGCTCCAGGGGGTTTATTTGATTTGAGTTGTCTTTTGGCTTCTAATGTTTCCTCAATGCTTGGTGACGGCAGTATTTGGTCTTGATTTTGCATTGGTGGAGTCTCCAATTCTTCTGTGAGCTGACCATTTAGCAATTCATTGAAGCGCACTTCTCATCGCTTCAAAATGATTTCAGGATCGGTGATCAGATTACCCTCTTTATCCTTGCAGTAAGTGCGGTGTGGTGTGTCCCACGTCATACTGTGGATTATTTGGTAGAACGTCCACGCTTGATGCGGACCTTGCTCTCTACTTTTCTATATTTCACAGACAAGGTTTTTTCCCCAGGTACTTTTCTTTTGTGTGTGGAGTCTTTTTTTCAGATCTTCTGAGCTCTTTGTATTTCTCCTCGCATACCCGCGTCCTATGAAACTGCTGCATTACCCGGTATGCAGCATTCTTACGTTCAGTCGTTAGTTTGCACTCATCATCAAACCAGTCGCTCTGATCTCTACGACTACTGCCTAAGATGGAGTTGGCAGTACTAATGACAGTATTCTTAAGGCGTGACCAATTCTCTTCTACGCCCGGCATTCTGACCCCAGGACTTACTCTCCCTCCATCGAGCTCTTCGAGGGCGAGTCCTAGCGCATGACCAAAGGTGTTATTGGTATTCTCATTGCGTAAGGCAGCCGTGTTGATTCGAACCTGATCCGCAGATGCAATACGTCTCCGTAAGGCAATCCGCGCGCAGAAAACTGTGTCAACAAGATAGTGATCCGAGTCGACGTTGGCACCTCGGTACGTTCGTATCGTCATCAGGCTCGAGGAGTGGCGGCGATCTATCAACCGATGGTCAATTTGGCTGCGAGTGACTCCATCAAGTCATACCCAGGTGCCTTTATGAATAGCTTTACGCGGAAACCTGGTACTCACCACGACCAAGTTTTTTTGATGCTGCCAGTTCGGTGACGCTTATTCCATTGTCATTAGTGTTCTTGTGCAAACTATGGGAACCTGCGTAGTGCCTGAAAACCGGCTCCCGACCTATTTTCGCATTCAAATCACCAAGAACGATTTTGACATCGTATCTTGGACAGGCATTGAAGGCCCGTTCGACGTTCTCGTAGCATTTTTCTTTTTCGTCGTCAGGGGACTCCTCTGTAGGTCCGTGAACGTTTATGAGGCTTATGTTCTTAAACTTGCCTCCACGTGTTGTGTATCAGTGACGTCATAGATAAAGATGATGTACATGTCATTGATGCACTCAAACCAGAAAACGCCATCCGATTCTGAACCCGGATAACCCCCAGAACGATAATGCAATTAATTGCACATTTCGGCATGGTCAATAAACCACAAAAAAGTAATTAAATGCACATTTCGGCACAATCGATAAACCTCGGTAAAATAAGTAATTGCATGAGAAATTAATTAGGTTAATTCGCAATTGTAGATGTTGAACTGTGGCGCAAATAGATGAAGGTATATCGGCTGACGCCGCAATTCGACGCAATTGCAAATTACAATTGAAAATCGAAATTGCATTATCGTCATCGGGAGGTATTGACCCCGAGGTAACGAGAAGAAGAAAAAGCAAGTTAGGAGGGAGTCTGTCGGTGATCGTAAAACTGGAGTTAGAGATCGAATAAGAAAAATGAAATGAAGATTGGGTGTGAGTCTAGAAGAAGATTGTGGATTAATTAAAAAGTAAAGAGTGACTATTGACTAATGTAAAATAGTAAAACGAATAAGGAGAATTATCAGATTGTTACTTTGAATAAATTGTGGATTAATCAAAGTGTAAGAAGTGATCGTTTAAGTAATGTAAGCAGAAAAAAACGAGTAGAGTAGAGTGCGTTTACCGGGCACGAGCGACGACGAAATAAAAAGCAATGCACGAAAATGTTTACGGCAACGAAGAAACTTTATTTTTTCTCGTATGCACACGACTTTGTTATAAAATAACAATACGACATTACAAACAAATATTTTTTCGAACGAAAACTATTCTTGCCATACACGAAACGAAAAACTAACATATGGCTTAAACTAACGAAAAACAACACTAACGTTGACAAAACGAACGAAAAACCAAACTAAATTACATAATAATGACAATTCAAAACAACAAACAAAATTGGCAGTAATGAAAACTAACAGTGTTGCCAAGCATGCAGGTAATTACAAAATTATAACGAATTAAGACTAAAAATTATAACAACTAGGGAAATTTATAACAAAACAAATTATAACGAATTAAGACAAAAACTACAAATTAAATTTTTTAATAATAACGATGTTGAGTCAAGCCAGGCTGCGACAGTAAATGTTAGACAGATACTAAGTAGAAGAGTTGTGTATAGACTTAAGAAATATAAACAGATGTCAATCGAACGAAATAGAAAGACGAGTTTGACTATCAAGAAATTTGTTTTTATATGGTGTTAAAGGAAGATTGGGTCGTCATTCCCTAGGCGTCAAAACTCTAGTTTTCAGCAAACATTTAAGAAACCATAACTCACGCGAAGAGTGTATAACCTTTCATTTATTGCATTAAAGCCGATAATGGCGGGCTTCAGTTTTTGGCTGACCAGAAGGCCTACCCCGAGCACATGGTGTTTTGCATGACAGCTGTAATAAATGTCATACTCCTTTCTTTGAATAACACCACTTCCCGTCCATCTTATTTCTTGTAATGCTGTTATGTCAGCCTTATAGTCGGACAGGGCATCGGCTAGCTGCTGTACAGCTCGAGCTCTGTATAGTGAGCGGACGTTCCATGAGAAAATTCTTAAATCGTTTTGCCATTTTCGTTTCCGTGGTCGTCGTCGCGTATCCGGTCCATATCCGAGGGTTGTTAAATTGGCCATAATAATTCATTTTTACGGGCTTGATTATTAGCCAACCTTTGTCAGGATGTCGCTGCATGCATTGGTTCACTACTTGGCGGCTCCCAAAGTAGCTATCCAAGGGTGTCACGTGGAGACTGTATGTCAACTTGGGTTGAACAGGGACAAGGATCGTCCTGGCCTTCGCCGGGTTGAAAGCAATCAGTGACTTTGCCCCGTATGTTCGCACCCATCCGCCCTAAAAATTATAATAATGTAACCAAATTCAAGTTTTCCTTTTTTTTCTCTGATATAATTTGTAAATTTTGTTTAAAGAAAAAAACAAAGAAAAATAAAAATACTGTACAACGAAAGGTAAGATATTTGTATAGAAATCAAAATAAATGTACGTAGAGTAATTTAGAGTGCTCATACAGATCCAGTAAATTACATCAAAATGTAATATGTTAAAATAGGCTTAGCATTTAGTCAAATATTGTAAAAGACCATACCTGTACTCCTTTTTCTTTTGCAAATAAATGCGTAAAAAACATTGTTTAAGCCCAGTCTCAAATGGTAACTTTTTCCAAGAAGCATGATTGTCGCGCTAGATATGTAAAACACGTTCGTTCGGGTACTCAGAGCTATGGTGCGTAGAGACCTCCCTTCTCTATCCATTTCTTATTTCGTATAACTTTGTTTTTGAATATATAAATATGTCTGGAAATTCCCTTGATACGCCCGTATTACCAGAAGCAAAAATCGCAAGCCCCTATATAAATTCATCAAACTGGCATGTACGAAGCATTAGACTACACATTAGACGAGTGCCAATTGTTATAGACTTTACCAGTTTCCCGCTTCTCCATTTGTCTTAATTATACCCCCAGCGTTGCGACGCTCGAACCACACCCAAACCATTCACCTATGAGAATCTAAATGAGCCTATTGGTGTTTCAACTTCATTTGAGCCAACAATTGCTGAGCTTCACCATTTAATCTCTTAACCAGCACTTACGACATCGTTATATCAACATAACGCCCTACGCAGAAGTGCGCCATTACTCAAAAGCATGTGGTTCTGGTCGAGTGGCTGTAATTATTCAGGCAACCCGAAAGGTGCGGCTTTGTCCAACAGTTTGACCGTGACGAGAGTTGTTAACAGCTCCAACTGGTAATACGGATCACAGGCTGTACTTGTTGGTGCCGCAGCTTTTTGCTACCAGCAACAAAGGCCGGTGTTGTGAAACAATGGCATCACCTCTTGGCAGGCCCATTGATTTACCCCCTTCAATTTAAGAGCACACTGTTGGATGTATCTATGAGTTAGGGAAATAACGGGTGGTGACTATCACCATTCCCAACGGAAAGGATTGACGTTCTTAATAGTACACCAACAATACATGTAAACAAGGATATTTAAATGCCTGCCGCACAATGCATTTGCGGCCTTGGCGGAAAATACCATACGCGGCTTTTTCCCTATCAGCGCACATTGGCGGTTTGATTGTTTTTCAGTGAATTGCACTCCGGGTGCGGGCATTTTCTTGTCCAATCTCTGTTACCAATTAAGCCCCTATGTTGAGGAGGCCGTGCAGGCGTTTATGCTAATTGATGTTGAGTTTCAGTTGAAGAATGACAGTCAATGCAGAATGATAACTAATTATCACAATTAAACCAAAACTGAAATTAAATAATTTCAAAATTACGATGAGTAATGAATAAAGATCATTTGGAGATGCTCATACGACAAATTAGACTATAAATTAAACGCAACAGATTCTTTTTTTATAATGTCCACCTCACTAGAGGATTTATTAATAACGTTTTAGTAACGAAATAAGGCAGATATGGTAAATTACGATAACTAGGTTTAAAAAAGAGTGTATGTGTGTATCCACTAGCCGATACGTAGCGGAAAAGATTTCTTGTAGCTTTGTTGCGCTTAGATTTGTTGCACAATAAAATATTAAAGAACGAAAATGGGCGTGTGGGGGTTCTCTATACTACATGGAGAACCAATTCACAATTTCAACCACAATTTCCGCCTTATTTCGACCGCTTTCAGCGCGTCATATCAGCCCTGTTGCTGAAACGAAAAGAGAAAACCGAAACAACAAACGGCGCTTCGCTAGCGCTGCCCCACTCTCTCTCCGAGTGGACTGTATTTCCGGCACTGGCCGGCCAACGATGCTTTCTCCTTAAATTTGGAGGGATTGTACTTCCAGAGCCGGACTCTTCTCTGGATTGGCGGGCGTTTGAGTCTTGCCCAGTACAAAATCCTGAAATTTACCAAAAGTGGAAACGACCAAACGAAAGAAGACAAAGCCAGAAAACAATATAAATTAGAACGAGATTTTTCTAATTCTTTATTGGTTGAATTTAAATGGGAATATCTGTTTCTCTTTATATCTGGTCTTTAACAAGACCTTTTGCTTGGGAGCTCTTTCGACGACTCCCGCCGCTTCAAAAAAAAAAAAAAAAAAAAAATTGTGGCGAGAAGGCCGAATTTAGCGAGACAGGACATATGTGTCCTTCATCTTGTCTCTGACTTCTGGTCATCTTGCGATAACCAGAATCACCCACATCCGTGAGGATGTTGGGCTCGGTCTCGCAGCATCTGAAAAGAGAAGAAAAAAGGGGGGATATCCAAGGATAGTGTGGACAGTGTTAGTCCAAGTGTTCTCTAACTACTTTTATAGAGGGATGGTGGGAAAGAAATCATACAAGACCGGTGGGTCTTGGGTGCGGTAGTAAACGCAGATCAGGTCTTTGGCGTCTGATAATCTGCTCTTTGGTCGGTGTGTATGTTTGTGTTTGTGCCGTCTTGTACTGTGCGTTCGTGTGTTTGGTTTGTTAATAGTAGACCCTATGGGATGGGTCCAGGAATCCTCTATTATAGTGGGGAATGTTGTTGGGAAGGGTGCTTTCTTCAGTTTTGTACTGAAGAAGAAATTGTGGGGGTTTGATCCGAAGAGTTCGAGAGAGAGAAGGGCCAAGAACGCAAGAGTCCCGTACAAGTAGGTTCTCGCTGTTCTAAATGTTTTCGAGGTACTTATATGCTAATTGAAGCAAGTACTCGTCGATAGGGGTAATGGAGGCGCCTTCGTATAGGTGAGAGTTGGGGTAATGACGACCGTCAGGCCTTCTAGAATTATTGGTGCATCTTCTGAGGAGTTTCCTTTCGAAAACCCGAAGTCTTTCCATTTGAGCCGAAGATATGCAGGACCATATGGGAAAGGCGTACGATATTCCAGATCGGATTAGCTGCTTATAGCAGAGAAGCTTAACTTTGGTGTCAACTTTGTTCCCCCACTTCAAGGTGTTGTGCAGTTGCTTAGACCGACCGAGGCCCCTTTGGAGAATGTGGGTCACATGTTTGATGAAATTCATTTTTGGGGTATAAGTGACCCCGAGATGTTTCATCTTGTCCTCTGGTCTAATCGTAGTATCTCCCATTTTTATTCGAATATTCTGTGAATATCGAGAAGTAGGTTGGGAGTGTTGACTACTCAGAATTATGGCTACTGCTTTGGATGGATTAAGTCGTATTTTCCATCGACTGTAATACTGATACAGTTCGTCCAAGTGACGGTTGAGTCGATTTGTTGCGAGGTTAGGGCCTTTGGTTGACGTGTACACCAGGACGTCATCCGCATAGCATATTTGGTTTACTCTCCCGTCCGCAGGGCGGGGAATATCGGAGGTGTAAATATTGAATAAGATGGGGCCTAGAATGGAGCCCTGTGGTACGCCTGCAGCGGCGTGAAAAGTTCGGGAAAGCTTTCCATTCATTCTAACTTGGAAGGTTCTGTTGCGAACGAACTGGTAGATGATGCTACATAGCGTTCTACTGAGGCCAGTATTCAGTAGTTTAAAAGCGAGACCTTCGATCCAAGTCGTATCAAAAGCTTTTTCGATGTCTAGGCTTACCGCAACGGTGGGTTCCTTATTAAAGAGCCGCACGCAGACGTGATTTTGAAATAAATTGAGAGCCATAGTGGTGCTGTGCGCTCTTCGAAATCCGAATTGGAAATCAGGTATTAGGTGCCTGGCACTGACAAAGTTATTTAGCTTCTCGTATATGAATTTTTCATATATTTTGCTGATGCAAGTGAGAAGCGAGATAGGGCGAAAACTTGAGGGGTGATCTCCCGCCGCTTCAGCGCCGCGCTCGCCTTTTATTGCCAGCAGCTGTCTCCTCGTTCGCTTGGTTTCGATAAATCACTCGTTTCCTGTTGAGTGATTTATCGCGACTGGTATACAGCTGTCTGCCATGCTCCTCCTTCTTGAGTGCTTGTGCGCCGACGTCGAGTGCTTGTTCGCTGGTGCCCAGTGGTTGTGTGTCGATGCTGAGTGTTTGTGCGCCGGGAAATATGCATCGCCAACAAGCCCCTATCCCACCATTCAGTAATTCATTATCCTATGCCGATAATGCATAATTGAGTTTAGCTATCTTTTCGCCATACGCCGACTCCATTTCGCTAACCCATGAGATTTCCACCGGAAATCATGTCGGTTAGCAACGGTATAGTCTGGTCAAACGACGTGGTTGCATAATCATGCAATGGCTGGGGAAATTATCAAAGCATTTAATTTAGTTCCCACGATCAGATTTCCCTAGCCAATTCGGCGTCCTCTCCTCCACAATTCTGTCTCCCTACAGTTCGATGCACTCTGAGATCACCACAGCCATCGCACTAGGGCAATAGGTCATCCTCAGAGGCTGCATTGATACAAGCACACAAGCTAAGCTGTAGTGCTCTAAAAAGCCCTACCACCTTTTTACTCCATTCATACATCCTAATCCCAGTGATCCTACACCAAAACCTTAAATCTAATCAAAACCCTATAAAACCTAAATCCAAAATTCGCAATAAACGAATCAAACATCCGTTTATCGCTTAGCATAATTTAATCAAAAATCCTAATTAAAATCAAAATTTACAATAAAAGAATCAAATATTCGTTTATCGTTTTACATTGGCCCCAAGGCATCCTCAAAATTCAAAATGCGGAGATATGTTATCTCAATCTGGAAAAATTCCTAATAAATTGAACAAATAAAAACCCGAATCCCTTTACACATCCACATCTGCGCAATAGTTTCATAAGAATTCAAGAAACTGAATTCTTATCTTAAATAAACACTGAGCATCTCACTCAGGATACCAAAATCGGGATTTTGGTATGAAATTGTGCATTTTTGAGATACAAATCTCGATTTGTTTCCCTTTATAAAGAAACGGTAAAGTGATCTCCGGGCCGCAGGGTCTTAATCCTCGTGCCGAAGAGCAGTAGTACACTGATTTAAAATTAAATTTATATCTGCATCTGTATCCAGGAGCAGTAGTATCGGAATATCCCTCTTGCCCCCAGGAGAATCGACGTTTAATAAACCTGAAATGTAATTAAAACAAACGCATTTTATTATTATTTTGGAATTGTGCGTCGTCACAAAACGTTGGCTGTGACTAGAGTGGTGGCAAGCCCAAAGTTTTAATCCTTACAGCGTCCACGACTACGGACATCAACAGAAGGTACCAGGTTGCATGGTACAGGGACGTTATTCCCAAGGTGACGTCCCACGAACGATCGGTTGTTGCTCTTCCCTCAAGGTTTGAGGAAGCACGGCGGCGACCGCAACGGGTCCCCTAAGGAGCGGTCTTAAAGAGATCCCTCATCCTTTTCAGGACAAGGAGACACGCTACCTGGGAGCAAGGCCAGTAGTAACATCTACTACTACAAAGCCAACCCCGAAGTTATTGCACTCTCTCTTTTGTTCTTTTCTTCCTTCGCATGCCCAGCGACTGTCAAATGATGTGCAAGCATTATTCACCTCACTGAGCCATGCAACTGAATAGATTCATGAGAGAGCGCGATGATGATTGACTAATAGCCGTGCGAATGTAAAATCCAAATTTACATCCCTAATTGGAGTCAGTCGATATTCATCCCTCGTAGAGTGCGCACACACGAGTCAATTACTAAATCAACAACTTATTATATTCGGTTCGAAACAGAAAAAGAAAAGAAAAAAGACAGGTTATATTCCAATCATTTGCTCAAACAGAATTTGTCGTGTTAGTTTACTAGTTACTTATCTGTACATAAATTTATTAAATCTTAAATTAGAAAATATCAATCGCTTAAGCGACCCATGGTATACTAGTGCAGTGTGGAAAATATAACATCAGATAATATATGCTATATTGGAGCTAAGCAATAAGTGGGAAGGAATTGAACCGTGTGCCCGTGTTTTGGTGCAATAATTCTTTACCCCCACAGGCGTACTCACAATTTCGCCCCCGGGTTTGGCTCGACGCGGTTTTCGAGGCGCTGTGTTAATCTCGTGGGCTCTCTCCTGTGTGATGTTGTATAGAGTTTCTCTCATTGTTGTGTAGGGTTATATTTAAAAAAATTCCTTTTAAAGGCTTACCTCAATGGGGTGGTTTCCGGCTTTCTGGACTTAGTGGTTGATTCTAGGCGGCTGCTTCAAAGACTGCAAGTGAACTTGATAGGCGATTTGATCCTTTTTCCTCTTTAATGTTTTCCCGCTTGCTGCTGGAACAGTAGTATTTTCGCTGAGACGCTGTTGTATATAAGACTCTGTTAAACACGTTGCTACTCCAAACCAGTTGAACTGAAGGTATTTGGGATAATCCACAAACTTTTTGATTGGAACAAGCCTTCCTAACCATTTACCACAATTGACGGTGATTCCATTTGTCTAATGCAAGATTCAAGTTATTCAACTCAATCCGTTGTGTTTTCTTATTACTGCCGCAAAGCCCAGATCTCTCAATGTTCTTTTCACTCGTTTGAATTCTTATGTTATTTGAAGTAAGTAGAAAAAATGACACCTTGTTTTAGTTATTAGTTCACTTTTTATTTCTTTCACTTAAACATTATTTTAATTTACACTAGGGCTTTTTTATTGTTTATTTTCTTTACATTCGGTTTTCCATAAATTCGTTTTTCTTTATTATCAACACTTTTTGTTTCGTTTTGAAAAGTGTTGTAGCAGGAAATGAAATGAACGGGCGACTACTCGTACGAAAGATATTATTTATTAAAAAGGAACTTAACAGTGATTAGTATAAAAACAATTCAAGTGTTACGTCATGTTGAAGCAAAGGGCGCACTCGGTCTGGTACAACTGTTAGATGTAGAGTGAGCGCATTATGGCGTGAATTCATTTGCCCTTTACCCGTAACGCCCGGTCCGACGCTGCAATCGCATAGAGCACGCGGCTTAGGGCGGGTCCACAACACTCCCCCTCGATTGTAGTGCTAGGTCGATCCTCCGAAGAACCCCCGACGCCGATCAAGTCCAGACACTTCCGATGTTTTTCTTTTGTCAGTCCCTTCGTGAGAAAATCCGCGGGCATCTTGTCCGAGGGAAGGTGCTTAATATCCAGTCGACCTTCGCGCAAGATATCTCTGACGAAATAATGCCTGATGTCGATATGTTTCGATCTCGCGTGAAACGTGTGATTCTAGGTCAGTAGTTGTGCCCCTCGGTTGTCGTTCATCACCAGAACTCCTTCACACTCGGACAGCTTGAGCTCCAACAAGAATCCCTGTATGTATATGGCTTCTCTCAGTTAGTGCCGTGTACTCCGCCTCAGTGGACGAAAGCGCGACGGTACGCTGTTTCCTCGACTCCCAGCTGATGGCGGCACCGTATCCGGTATACGACCTTCGATCTACCGGGCACCCAGCCCAATCGGCGTCAACAAACCCTTCCAAGGTTTTCATGCTCTTCGTGTACGTGATTCCAAAGTTGGCGGTCCCCTTCAGATATCTCAGGACGCGTTTCGCCGCCTTCCTGTGTGCTTCGCCGTGACAAGTGTTGAATTGACCGAGACAACTGACAATGTGCAAAATGTCCGGTCTTGTGACAACCGCCAAGTAATTCAGAGCTCCGACAAGCTCGCGATAGGGTCGATTTCCTCCCGGATCGAGCCTCGAACCCGATTCAACGGGAGTACTGACGGTGTTACAGTCCTCCATCCGAAATCGAGAGAGTAGTTCCCGAACGTAATTTGGTTGAGAAATGATAATCTGATTTCTGCTCCTGACGATTTCGATCCCCAAACAATAGCGAGCTCTTCCCAGATCTCTCGCCTCGAATTCCCGCGACAAACCTTTTCGGACGAAATCAAGATCCTTCTGGTCTCGATAGAATATCGGGTTCTCCCCCTCGTTTGAGGCGATAAACGCACGGATCCGCGCTGGTCGGTGTCATATTTAATTCTTCGAGTTTCCCATTCAATTTCTTATGCCATTGCCCACCGGCCTGTTTAAGGCCGTACAAAGCCCTTTTCAAACTACAAACCTTTTCGCCACCCTGCAGCTGTTTCAGCATTTCCTTGGCGCGGCTTTCGATATCGGATTTGCCTTTTGTTGCGACGATTTTCTTCAAACACCCTGCGAGTAAATCGGGTAATTCCATGTACGTTTCCTCTTCGATCGTACCGTTCAGGTAGGCGGTCGTGATGCCCATCTGATGCACCTTAAGGTCGTGCTTGACCGCCAGTGCAAGTAGCATACGCATTTATCCCAGGGGAGCGACCGGAGCGTATGTATCGTGACAATCGATCCCGGGTCGCTGCGCGAACCCCCTCGCCACGAGTCGTGCCTCCCTTCTCTCGACCTCGCCGCCCGAGTCGTACTTGTTCCTGAGAACCATTCGACATCCGACCACGTTGCGATTCTTGCGATTCACGATCAGCCATGTATCGTTCTTGATTAAGCATTTGACTTCTTCGACGATGGCCTCCAACCATTCTTCTTTGTCCGGTCCGTTCAATGCTTGCCGATACGGGACCTCCGAGTGAAGACTGGCTAAATTTCCCTCCGGGCAGTCCGAGATGTACGACTTCTCGTCGTCGAGAGTTCGGTCGATCTCATCCCCGCTCGATCCGCGAGGATCCTAGTCTCCTTGTGTGATTCGATACAATTTTCGCGGGCGACTGGGTCGTCCAGTGAGAATCTTTCTAGGTCTACCCGGGGGTCTTCTGATCCTTTCGGTGATCTCGTCCCTTTCTCCTTTGATTCATTTCTCGATTCCTCGTCGTGGTCCCCACCTAGGTGAGGTTCAAAGAAATTCGGCAGTGATACTCCCTCGGGATTGTCATTTGAATCTCGATTCAGATTTGACGAAGACGATGACGATTCGTCATGCATTTCCGTTCTTGTATCGGTAACAGTGAATTGGATATCTCGTGTCGTGGTTACCCTTCGTTTGTTTGATGCCCATACTCGATAGCCTTGAGTCGATTCGTCGTATCCGGGGAAAACGCATTTCATACCTCGCGGTTCCAGCTTCCCTTTTCCGGGAGTTTTATCCAACATATATGCTGTCTCTCCGAAAGTTCGCATGTTCTTCAGGTTCGGGCGTTTTCCGTGCCATAATTCGTAAGGGGTTTTATTTCCTAGCGTCTTCGTAATGCATCAATTTCTTACGAAGTTTGCCGTGGCGATCGCTTCTGCCCAAAACGAGGTTGGGAGCTTCGATTGCGTCAACATGCAGCGCGCCATTTCCAAGAGCGTGCGGTTTTTCCTTTCCGCTACTCCATTTAACTGGGGGGTGTATGGCGTCGACTAATGACCTTGCCCGGAAAAAACAAATCATTATGGAAAATTTAACAAGCCTCAGGACTTGCTAAATAAGGCCAAGACCGGTTCCCGGTTGTAGTGCCGATGATGATGATGATGATGATGTATGGCGTCGTGAGTTTTAGCGGAATTCCCTCTCCCTTCAAGAATCTGTCGAATTCTTCGTTACAGAACTCTCGTCCGTTGTCGGATTGCATACATTTAATTCTTCGTCCTGTTTTATTCTCGACGAAAGCCTTGAATTCCTTGAAAAACTTCAAGACGTCAGCTTTCTTTTGCAAAAACCGTACTTCTGTCCAACGAGAGTAGTCGTCGGTTAGCGTGAGGAAGTACCTAGCTTTACCCTTGATTCGTCTCTCATCGGTCCGCATACGTCGGCATGGACGATATCCAATAATTTTCCGCTTCGATGCGATTTCTTTCCGAAAGGGAGCGCGGTAATCTTCGCTTCCGAACAAATCTCGCACGTATTTGTGGTTCCGTCGTCTTCTAGGTCAAGTCCGGACACTATCCCCCTTTTGCTCATTTCCAAGAGATCGCGCCAGTTAAGGTGGCCGAATCTCTCGTGCCAAACGGTTATTGAAGGCTTGTGCGTTCCAGTCGACAGGGCGCAGATCGATTCTTTTCCGGATTCGCGGAGAAAATAGAGATCTCCTTTCCGATCTGCTACTGCGATCGTAGTTCCGTGGTTGCTTTTGATTGTAGCTCCTTCGCGCGTGAACGTCACGCTGTTTCCGGCGTCCGTGATCTTCGCGACCGAGACGAGATTGTTACGCAGGTCGGATACATGCAGTGCGTTTTCCAGACATATGGGCCGAGTCGTGTCTCCGTCAGATGCCGCGATTTTAACGGTTCCTTTCGCTTTTACGTCGGTGGAGCCATGATTTGCCAGATTAATCTTTAAGTTTCCAGCACTTGCAATTTGTTCGAATACGTCCTTGTCGTGGCATAGGTGTGATGTGCATCCACTATCGAGACACCACGTATCGTTTTTCTGAACGTTCCCTACACAGCAAGAATCTGCGTCTGTGTGGGAGGTTAGGGAGGAAATATTTTCGGCGATGGCGGCTTTTTCTTTGTTTTCGGGATATTTCGCGTTTCGTTCGGCCCTCTCTGGACAAGTTATGGCGTTGTGACCGATTTGGCGACATCTATGGCATTTGTATTTGAGTGGTCCGCCGGTACGTCGATCATCCGATCTGTCGACGGGCTTGTTCGGCGCTTTGTTCGTAGTCCTTTTCCAATTCGGCGTTCCTTTCTCGCGAACATTGCCTGGTCTTCTGCTTGGCTGCGTTGTCTTCTCGGCGCGCTTTCGTCGAGGATTTTAATTTTCAGATGTTCCGGCAAAGGTAGCTCGTCTCTCGACTCGATGGCGCATCTAAAATTCTCGTAGCTCGCCGGCAGACTGTGTAAAAGCATGATCGATTGTAATTCAATGCTGACTTGTACGGATAATTCGGACATTTTGTCAACTATATCGGAGAATTCGTCGACGAGTCGTTGTACATCTCCGCCTTCGTTGAGTCGATGATTCATTAGCCGCTTCCACAATGATGCCTTTTTCGCCGGTCCTATCGATTCGAAAATTGCTTCCAGCTTCAACCAAATTTCTCGGGCTGTTTCGCAGTATCTAATTTGCCTGACTTCGACGTCGCTAACAGCGAGATACAAGTCGGCTTTCGCCTTTTCGTCCTCATCTTTCCACGCTTGCAAATTTTCGGTTGCTTCCGGTTTCGGTTTTTCACCGCTTGCGTGAGCCCACGTTTTGTTTTTCGTCATGAGTGCCCGCATTCTTAGTCCCCAGGTATCATAATTATCTCTGGTTAGCATTTGTATGCGCATTACGTTAGTAGCTTGACCGTCCATTTTGTTTGCACTGGGGTTATATTTCCGCGTGTGTTTTCCACGTTGTCTTCTCGTCTTTTTGATTTCCAATTTCGATTGTCCGGACGATGTTCTGCTCCTGGGCCTATAACCTGTTGTAGCAGGAAATGAAATGAACGGGCGACTACTCGTACGAAAGATATTATTTATTAAAAAAGAACTTAACAATGATTTGTATAAAAACAATTCAAGTGTTACGTTATGTTGAAGCAAAAGGCGCACTCGGTCTGGTACAACTGTCAGAAGTAGAGCGAGCGCATTAAGGTGTAAATTTATTTGCCCTCTACTCGTAACGGCCGGTCCGGCGCTGCAATCGCATAGAACACGCAGCTTAGGGCGGATCCACAACAAAAAGTACTACTACAACACAGCACAAGCATCAACCACCAAACACTTCTTCGTAGATTCGACCGACTCCTTTGATCACTGAAAACCAACTTGCTTTAGTTTTTCTTTTCCTCTCGTTTAGTTCAATTTGTTTGATATAGAATTTGATATGGGCAAATTGAACGTTTAGTTCAATTTGTTTGATATTGGATTTTTTATGATTACTTAGCCCGTTTAGTGTATGGGGCAATGCTAGGGCTCGGGGAGTGCTTCATCCTTTTAGTGGATGATTTTGCGTGTACCGCAATTAATTGGTGGAGTCTGGCTCCAAAGAGGCATGTATTTATGGGTGGGTGGTTTTGGACGTAACAGTGAGCTGCAGATGTTGATTTGTTCAAGTTGCTGTTGTTGCAGTAGCTGTTGTGGTGGCGATCTGTCTCTCCTCTAACGCCTTTGGCTTTTATCACAGATTTGTTATGAGATCAGAAAGTTTCTCGTTTCACTCGGGCCGGATTTTTTAGTCTTTATTTAAGTTTTGTCTTCTCTTTCAAACTGATCGCTACTGAATTTTAACGCGAATCAATATTTTTAATTCTTCATTTTTTTTTCCTTGTTGGCTTGAATTTTCAACGCCTCCTTGTTTTTGTACAGTAGAAATTTTTCTAGTACAGCGCCTATTGTAGCGCTGTAGTTATCGTTTTATTATATTGTTACGTAATTTCGATTTTAGGTTGATCGACTTCCTCGGTTCGATCTCTGGATTGTGAATAATCCAAATAAAATTCCAAAGTTTGTTCTTTTTAGTTCTCTAACTTCATCATTTTCTATATTACTTTTCACGTTTGTTAGTTTTTCCAAATCCCCTTATTGACTGACACTTATTACTCCGCTGTCGGTTTGCCTGCTTCTCTATGTCGTCTATCTCGCGCTAGATGTCGCGTTTAAATCCTTGCCTTCTATTCACTTCGGTTGTAAATTCGTCACACTACCCTCCGCCTAGATTAGTTCGTCCCGAACTAAGTTCACTGGTCCTCTGGGTTAGCAAAAGTTGCCAGTCAGTCACGATGTACCACTTTTATCCTGGTGTTCGGTCTTCGATGAATCCTATGTCGGTCACAATGTACCACTTTCATCTTGGTGTTCGGTGGTGGAAGTTCTTGACCTTCTTCCAAATTTTCTAACGCTCTCCTTCTCGCGTCAGCTCTAGCCTGCCGCAATTCTTCCTTTTCCCGACGACGGAATTCCTCTTGCATTTTAGGGATCTCATGGGAATAGTATAAGACAAAATGCATGTGCTCATCCTTAAGCTCTTCTGGAGTTTGAACACCACGCAAGCGATCTAGATCTTCATCTTTAATTACTCGCATATCATCTGGTATTGAAGCATCTGTCGATTTCATAAGCGTATCCCGGTTATAGTGCCGATGATGATGATGATCCAACTGGTAGTTCCGCATCTTTTCAAATAACTGGAGAAGTTTGTTCTTTCGAGCTGACAGTACATCCCAGCGTGCGTCGTAGTAATAGATTTTCCATAGATCGTCGCACGTTAATTCTGGTTGCACGTATTCTTTTCTATAGATAGTGGTCTCGACCTCCAGCATCAGTTGTTTTCTCTTGTTGAGAAACAGTTGATTTACAAAACGCCTGTTTGTAAATCCATTCAGCTTTATCTTGTAGTTCATTGGATCCCTCTGGAACAGGCCCAGCCGGAACTTCGCACAATTGCATTCGCTCAGGAATATCCGTTTTATGGATTTCATTGTCCAAATCCGTAAAATGACCTCTTTTCAATTCACTAGGTTCGTATACTTCAAAAATAGTATTTCGGTTAGATTTCTTTTTGGTTGATTTCTTGGGTCGTTTTTCATGTTCCCCAATACCGTCTTCCTCTTCGTAGTCATCACCTTCCGATTCGGGTTCATATCCGTCCTCGTCATACTTAGTGAAATCTTTATAGTCGAAATCTACACCGAAAACCTCCTGATATTTTGCAATGACGCATCAATGAATAGAAGTCGTCTTTTCTTCTTCCTCTCAGCACTTGACCTTCCTTCGACGTCTACAATAAAATCATCAGCATCAGATTTCGATTCCTCATCGTCACCAAAATGTTCTGCAGCCTCAGTTTCCCTGTGACTACGTTCAGAGCGGCGTTCAACATCGTCTTCGTCGTTGGAATAGCTGTTCGGCTATAGCCTCCCGTGCTAAACCTTCTTCGACGTGTTGTTCCTCGCCCATTTCATCCTGCCTCGCCTGCAGTCTAGCAGAATTCCCTTCGATGCGCAATAGTTTTTCCTGCAATTGTGAAGTTTTTTGTGCCAGCTGGTTCTCCATACGTGAGGACTGTTTCGCCAGCTGCTCCTCCATGCGTGCGGACTGCTGTGCCATTGCTGCTAAAAGCACCTTCATGTCACATGCTGGCGCTGGCTGCAGCTCTACCAACTGCTCTTCGACTTTTGATGAAGCTCCTGAAGCATCATGACAAAACTCGTGTCCATCAACATCGATGCCCTCACTCTCCATTGCTTTACGCAATCGTGCTTGTAGATCTGCCTTATTCCCTGTCACAGGTAATTCTCGAGATTCCAATTCTTCTCTTAAATGGGGCATTCTCCGGTCAGCAAACTTCACCATGGTTATTCCAGGTCCACAGCTACACTTCCAGATGATATAAGATTATTCAGCAATCCCACTTCTGACACCAATTGTTACGTAATTTCGATTTTACGTTGATCGACTTCCTCGGTTCGATCTCTGGATTGTGAATAATCCAAATAAAATTCCAAAGTTTGTTCTTTCTACTTCTCTAGCTTCAGCATTTTCTTTATTACTTTTCACCCTTGTTAGTTTTTTTCCAAATCCCCTTATTGACTAACACTTATTATTCCGCTGTCAGTTTGCCTGCTTCTCTATGTCGTCTATCTCGCGCTAGATGTCGCCTTTAAATCCTTGCCTGCTATTCACTTCGGTTGTAAATTCGTCACAATATTATTATTATTATGTATTTATAAGTTCGGTTTCATCGGAGTTTTTTGAAAACGGGAAGGGGAAGGGGGCAAACGCAACCGGTTCACCGGAACTACATACAACCTAAACAAAAACGAAACTGAATATCCCAGTTATTTTTCCAAACACAAAACACAGAAAGGGTTCAAACAGAAAGTTTTTCAACATAATAAAAACCAATCTTGATCCGCTCTTTGTCGTTTTGTTATGATTTCAAGCTGCGTTATGTTTCATAAAACAGTGACTTTCATAAAAGGGGGAGCTCCAATCACTGCCTTAATTTTGTTAGTGCATCTTCCTCAACTTACTTTTTTTTACACTAACGCGCGCAGAAAAGGGGATTTTGAAGTACCCTTAAATTTCAGAGCACAGTGCGAGCGGATGGAGAGGAAGTGGATAAGAAAAGGAGATGTCGATGTATATTGGTCTTGAATGTCTGGACATCACAACGACGAGGAAACACATGATCAGGCAGAACATTCCACATTCGTGTGGTTCACCTAAAGAATGGCCCTCTATGTTTATTTGTGCGCCTGAAGTCCACTTTAAACGGGAACTGACGCGCATTCACAGATTGACGGGTATCGCGGGAAAATGTCTAAAGGGGCGGAACACATTCAGCAAGTTCTATTGAGCAACGACCGTGGTAATACCAATAGAAAAGAGATAGGTATGATACGTTGCGCCTATGTTCTAACGACGGAATTAATCGACTTACGGCTGAGACCCCAATAAGTTTCACTACTCGTTTTTGTATCCTGTCGAGCACGTGTAGTACAGTTTTGGATGCGCCTGAACAAATATGGGGGTTGAACTCCATTTTTGGAAAATGTGGCCGTGGCGGTTCTTTAATACATTCCCAAAGAACCGCCGATCCTCTTAAATTAACCACCTTCCTCTTCGCATGCAAACCCATAGTACTTACCTGCAATTAGGGGCAGCGTAAGCTCCCCTACAGCATCATACCTGAAAGGAAAACCTACCCGAAGGCATCCACACATTCTAAATTTCCCTGGTTCATATTCCATCAACCAGTTCATCTCCTATCGGCTCAGCCTGTCTTCAATTACGATAAACAGACGCTGGCCAGCGTATTGTTGACATATCTATAGCCGATATTCTTTCCATAGTACGCAATTGTATATCGCACCTATACCCTTAGGTCCGCGACAGTTGCGATAATTTCCCGTTATCGGCTATCAACCGATCATGAATTTGGGCATGGATATGATCATTGTTTAGGTATCCTTACCCATGCCATGCCTATGATAACCAGCCTCAAAACCTAAATTAAACATACAGTATCTCACTGTGTGCGTTTTACTTACCCGCACATTAATCAAACATACAGCCATCCAGCCTGACCCTTTGCTGCCGTCGACGAGGTTTCTGCTGAGTTATGTCAACAAAATAATTTGCCTCCTTGTGCACCGGTGCCATACGGCTAGATTGGATATTGCCTACATCGGTGTTTTCAAGGAATCTTAGGCAAATACCATGACAACCCCTTGTATCATAGGCACATCATTTACATCATGTGTGCCACCATTTGATCTGTGAAATATAGTTTTTGTTTACTTTGAAACAAAAATCTATTTCGATCCCTGGCATACATCATCAACGATGTATGGGTACATTGCCGCAGCCCCCGATCATCGTAAGTCTGTTTAATCAGGTGTCCGCCGATCGTCGTCCTCACCAAAGGGCAACGTACTTGTCCTATACAGACACATATAGAATCCTCCCCTATCGATGCAATTCGCGGCCATCGAATCTGATAGATGTGAATTGCATCGAGGAGTCAGACTTCTATCGCCACAACGGACAGTCGCACTCGCTTAGCGTTACATTTTTACCAGCCACGTTACCAAGTAGCGAGTTCTGTTTTAACACGGACAGATTATGTGAGTTGGAGTGCAGTATTTTTTTTTTTTTTATTAGACTTCTCTCGGGAGAGGCGAACCTATAGCGTCGAGTGGGCGCCCCCAGATGCCATCAAATAACTGTTGCAGTTCTTTTTGAACAGTTGCAGGTTGTAACGCTCCGGGAACACCCGCGTGGGAAGGCAGTTCCTCAGCTTCCCCGCTCTGTAACGGAACGAGTTCTGATACAGGGATGTTCGCGCCGTCGGGAGATGAAACACAAACGGGTGCGATCCGTCGGATTGTCTTGTGGGGCGCATATAAACCGAATTGCGTGGAACAATGCCAAGAATCTCCGAAGAACAGCACCCGTGATAATATCTGTAAAACAGACAGAGGTCGGCTACGCCCCTTCGATGTGATAGCGACTGTAGTCCCGACGTCAGCGCCGAGTCCCCGATCAGGCGGATCGCTCGTTTCTGTACGCTCTCAAGTAGGTCGAGGGTATGTTTAGGAGCCGAGCTCCAAACATGAGAGCAATATTCAAGCGCGGGTCTAATTTGTTACTTATATAGGAGAAGAAGTTGGGCCGGAGTAAAAGTGTTACCGTTTTGCCACCTAGTCGAGAAATTCGTTCTGTTCGTTGAAGTGAACTTCGTTTTGACATTATCACGATCCTGAAGGAGTGCAGGCGCCCACCGGCTAATGGATTAAGGAATTATATTGTTAACCCGTAGTGACCAGATTAGTGAATTAAGTTGTGAACTCCCAGTATTATGCTCATGTGCCGATGCCATAACGCAAATTTAAATAAAGAATACTTGATAACGAAATACTCGCGTGCCTATTCATTTTTTTCGCTTATTTGGAGTCGATTTGTTTCGTGGCAAAAATTTCAGATAAACCAATGGTTAGTGTTTGGGTGTTGAGTTGAACTAGTGCCCATGTACAGTACAACAACCAACACCTACATGGCTTCTTTCATAACCTCTTTCATTTTATCGTGGTTTCCCACGGTATAAGTTTGAATGGCATGACTGTTACCTATGTCTTTTAATTACAAATTTGTTTCCTACAGATAGCTTACAAAAACTTACCAATTCCTT
This sequence comes from Microdon myrmicae, assembly GCA_963931805.1. Taxonomy (NCBI): domain Eukaryota; kingdom Metazoa; phylum Arthropoda; class Insecta; order Diptera; family Syrphidae; genus Microdon; species Microdon myrmicae. Next base: position 50,736,878 of record OZ007497.1, on the reverse strand, counting down.
ACACTCAATGTCGATGGTGTTGATTGATGGCATCTTAATTTCTCTGTTGTTGTTGTTGATTTGCTGCTTGTTGTTCCTGTGAGCGATTTTGTGTTGGTAGTTGCAGTTGATGTTGATGTTGATGTTAATGTTAATGTTAATGTTAATGTTAATGTTAATGTTAATGTTAATGTTAATGCTAATGTTAATGTTAATGTTAATGTTAATGTTAATGTTAATGTTAATGTTAATGTTAATGTTAATGTTAATGTTAATGTTAATGTTAATGTTAATGTTAATGTTAATGTTAATGTTTATGTTTATGTTTATGTTTATGTTTATGTTAATGTTAATGTTAATGTTAATGTTAATGTTAATGTTAATGTTAATGTTAATGTTAATGTTAATGTTAATGTTAATGTTAATGTTAATGTTAATGTTAATGTTAATGTTAATGTTAATGTTAATGTTAATGTTAATGTTAATGTTTGGCTTCGCTTTTGTTATTGTTGGGCGATTTTTTGCTGCTCGACCGTAGTTTTATTTTTCTTCCGGCGTCTCTTTTCTAACAGTGCTCTTGCCATCGCAAGTTTTGCTTCCCATTCGCTTATCTCCTCTTCTTCATCCGCAGCCTCTGACGTTGAAAGAGAAGCGAATGCATTATTTGCCCCATACAAGTTAAAGTTGGAGAGGGAGGAGAGCTCACTGTCCTCATCCATTTGCTGTTCGTTTTTTCTCGATCGCATTTTTCGGGTCATCTTTCCTTTTGTTTGTTGTTCCGTGTTTTTCTTCGTCCGTTTTCATGCTGGTCATTTCCGGTTTGTTTTCATTCTAAAAAAACAAAGGCGGCCTGCTTCTCTGTGCGAACCTCGACGCAATTCACTTTCTTCGCCAGCTGCACTCGAACTCGCCTAGCGCCGATTAAGGGCCGGTCGTCTTACACTCGCTCTAAATGTTAGTTTAGAAACTTATTGCTTAGCGAGCAATATATTGTTAGTTTTGTTTTTCACCCTTGAGACCAAGGCGATATATTTTAATTTATTATTATTTTCTTTTTCACACCTCACTGAAGTGATTTTTTATGTACTTTATTTTGATTTTGTTTTATGCACTGTGTCTTTTATGCCACTTTTATAGACTTCGTTTTAAGCGTTGAATGATTCCTTTTTTTGTTTTTTGTTTTGTTTGTTGTTTGTTTTTGGTGTGCTTTGTTTTAGCTGTCATTATACCTCATGTTAGTGTTTTTCTTTTTCATGGGTTCGTTCTCTTTTATTTGATTATTTGCATATATTTTAATATTGTTTTGAGTGTTTTCATCACCAGAAATTATTTAAAATAGTTTTCGATTCACTCATCAGTTTGCCAATACCGCACGATGTCAAAGCAAAACGAAAATTCACGAAGTTGTCTGCTTTCAATGGCTGTCAAACACGAACGATTAGGGAGCTGTTTTGGGGGTGTTCATGCAAAAATAATTAATTTGATTTATCTCAACAGTCACGTCCCAAAATTGGCGACGATAGTCATGTGTGCAGTGTATGCACTCTTACCATGGGTGTTTGGACGACGGATCTCCAGGCGACGGATTAATGTATACAACATATGCGGGGTTTGTCTGCGATCTTGTCACTCAGAACTCCATCGAAAGTAAAACAGACGGCGCGGCACGCTGTCAAGATCACATTTGTGTATTAAATTGTAGAACTATCTAAGATCTTCTTTACTAGTTCCGGACGAAAGGAACCAAGTAGTGTTGCACAAAATCCCGCTTTGCGTGAATCCATATGTTGGCTTCTAATCGGCATTTTTGATGTTAACATATACCAATAATAAATTATAACGATGTAAAAGTCGCGTGGTGACTCCATTTATTTCAGCATTGTCTCAGAGTCTAATTGTCCGTCTGTTCGGAGACTAGTAAAAGTTAAAGAGATAAAATTTCATACCCACTCTTAAGTGCATCACAACAAACAATCTTTGCATTTTGAAGCGTGTTCGACAGTTATTATCTACAACTCACACATCTCCAACAGGCATCAGCATTGAAAGGTTATGTGGCTGCATTGCGTCCCAATAATGATTTGATATGCATCCTTCATTAGCGTTAATCGCAATAGTCAATAGTTAACCTATCTTGAATCATCCTGCAGTATTAACACCGGCATTCCAGCTCAACTGGAAAAATTCCATATTCAAGAGCGTTGCAAATTTTCATCCCCAGTCATGGGTGTCGAGTACACATATTGATTGCTTGACATAATCCTTAGCATCTGCTTGATTAACTACAAAAAAGTGAACTTATGTGTACTAATTAGCAAAATGTCGTTGTAAAAAATCCCTTCCTTAATTTGTCATCATTGATTAATCCCTCGAGCTCACTGGATCGGAGCAGGACTCCCACTCGTGTTTTTGTTTTGTTTACTTCGACATAATTTAAATAAACGAACCATTTTGTGCGTAAATTGAAATTAATTCAACCTAAAAGGACTTTTTAAACGTCCTGACACATCCCAACTGAATAACTCCATCACAATTACTTTAATTACGCCGCAAACTAGCATTCATGCATCAATTAATCATCTCCACCGTGAATACCCGTGGGAATCAGGGGGAAGGCATATTTAAAAACAAACAGCGAGCGACAAGAAAATACAACAAGAAAAAAACATTTGCTTTCCGCGTCAGTTGTCCTGGTACACCTGGTCTGAGCCCACATGTTCTTCAATCGCGTGTCCTGATTCGCCACAAGCTGTTTTGTTGTGTCACACAGGTAAATAGAATTTTAAAAAACATTGGAATCAATCGCATGTCACGGGATGAATTTTATATTCAGGAAAAACAAATAATCCACGGATATCCGGTTTGACTTGAGTTATGACTTTTTAATTTGCCCGGCTTAGGAGGCGGCCACTGGAACTGACCCATGTCAGACATGTTTATTTATGTCAGACTCGTCGGGGCAGATCCTTTTGTATCAAATGGTGCACAGTATTCGTATTTGAAGTATTGATTCGCTGAAAGCAATTTGGATAATGAATTATTTAAAATCAAGGGCGACAGCGTCGCAGTTTGGAAAGTTACGAGCCAGTGGCCCCATTGTTTGTCATTATTACATGAGCACGGTGTACATGACTGCTGTGTACAAAGGCAGTCATGACCTCAAATAAAAGCAGGAAGTGTTTACCCCTGGGAAAGTGCCAGGGCAAATTTAAATAATTGCTTGGAGTGAATCAATCTGTTTATTTTTTCGTGAATATGTCAAACGTAAGCTTTTGCTAATATTATATGCTGGGTGGTGATTGGAGTAGCCCTCGTCAATTTCCAATTGGTGGATTAAGAATATATAAACGAGGTTATCATGCTTTCCAATTTTTGAATCAACAACTGGTCGTCTTCTTATTGTTTAGGAAATTTGATCGTATTAACCTCATTTGGCGGGAACGGTATCTATCCAATCCCTCTTTTTGATCAGCAAGGCTGCCAGACAACCTACCGAACTATTATGGAGAGTTTTTTCTTAAAGATTACTCCGGAAATATATAGTAGCTTAGTAAGTAATGATGTGAGATTGAGTTGGTTAGTTTACAATGTTATTTACCGCAAAAAGATCGTTTAATTGAGTGTTTGACTATTTGGTGACTATGTTAGTTGCCCTGAATGAATCGGTGTCTCTTTTGTGTAATCGTGAAATTTAGGGCACAGCCACAAAAAGGGTGAACCAATATTGATATCGGGGTTTAGTGTTTATATTGATTCGTTTGAAAATTCGAATTCATATTTCTTTATTGTATTAACTTAGCAACACAATTGATTAAGCCGGCATTGATTTTGTTAGTCCCAAATACGTATTTTCACAATTTATGTATATTTTTAAACAAATGGGAGTTACTTCGTTCCGAACCGCCACTCACCACTCAATGTGCATGAGTGATCGGCAGTTGAAACACGATTCCTTACTCAGGACACACGACTTGTCAAACACTCATCTCGTCGTTGCATCCACTCCTTTACGAAATTCCCTTTTGCTGGCCACCGATGTTTCACGGCAGCTTAGCACTATTCTTTAATGTGCCGCTTATTTATCGGAAGATCTCTTTTTTTTATATCTTTTGTTGACCACCAGACACAATGTTTGGTCCTTTAGTTCGGTTCTTGTATCCTGGATCATCAATGCCATAAATTACCGATCATCACTTAGGATATAGTAATGTTCATAGACTGATATTACCATAGATTTTTTTGGATAATTGGAATTTAATGGACAACAGTGCCAAATATATTTTCTTATATTTTAATGGTGGTGTTGCAATTTTTTTTTTCGTGGGCAGCACCGCTTATTCCGTACATAACCTTTTTCATAGAACATGATTTAATTGAAGCGGTTCTACCATAGGTGTGTATACGTGTTCTAAAATTATCCAATCACCAGTGCACTGCAACCGGGACCCGGTCTTGGCCTATTTTGGCAAGTCTCTCCACCGGTATCCGGTTGTTGCAGTACAGCAACAAAGCATAAAACGATCAAAGATTCACAATAAAAGGAAAACATCAAGCAGTCTCAAATGTCACTCGGAAATTCCAGACTGGGTTCTGGAGCGTGATGTTAAAATGTCAGCAGTGATTCTAAACGACAAATTGATATCAGATGCACTGCTCGGCACATTACCAATCAAATTGGAACATTCCTACAGTTTGAATTAAGATGGTGACTCTATGCCAAACTCACCGAAAAGCCTACACATAAAGATGGATGATATGGACGAAGAATGTTACCCTGCCATATCAATGAAAACTGCTACCAGCAACACACGTCGTCTATTCGAGAATACATTCAAATATTAAGCGCCTAAGCTTATACATCAATGAAAATCCAACTATAAGATTTAAACAGAAACTCTGCAGTGGCACTGAATGCTGATAATTGCTGAATAGAGGAGACTGGAAAATGGACTATTCATGGACAGTTTTCGTTACTGTTTTTGATTCAATTAATTACTGTTTTTGTGGAGGAAGAAACAAACAGGTTCATGGCTGTTAATGCTTATACAGCACTTAGAACGTTCGCTTTAAACAGTTTGTTTTAACTTGTGACATTACACAGTCCGTTTTCAACGTTTTGTAAAATAAAAAGTTTTCTTTGTTCAGGTGCTTTTGGTACCTTCTTTGGTTGTACAGTTTTTTTTTAACATGGTGATAAAAAAAGTCGATCGTTAAACAATAAAGACCAAAAAGATCTCGTGATGGCGTTCTAGGGGTAATTCCCTTTTGTTTGATTTGTTGGACGCGTTCATTTGAAGTTAAATCGTAAATGTATTGATTGTGGGTTCGGCAATTAAAGTTACAATGCCCAGTGCGGTATTATTTTGGAAACCATCCAGAGGGCTACAACGCCGAACAATGGATGTTCGATTTGCTGGGCTACAACGTCATGATACACATTTTTTGCTCTCTCGTCGGGGATTAGCTCGACGCAAAACACCGGTCCTTATCCGAGGCTTGTTAAAGTGTCCATAATAATTTTTTTTTCCGGGCAAGGTTATTAGCCTTGCGCCAACCTTTCTCAGGACGAATTTAGTATTAATCAACCAAAAAGAGTTCACCGTATGTAATCCCAAGCACGGTGAAACGCGGCTCCATTATATAATTGTAGGGCGTAGGTGCAACCACGCACCGATTGTGGTAATTTTACCTACTCATAGTGTACTCCTCTTGTTCGTCGTTTTTAGATCCTCATAGGAGCATGTCAATCTACAGTGCCAAGCAAAAAATGGTAAGGATTGCGGAGAGAGTTGTGGACGGTATTCATTGTTGAACGCTTGTAGATTGTACTAGTAAGTTTAAACATAATGTATGAGGTTCTTTGGTGATTTGAATGCGAAAATAGGTCGGGAGCCGGTTTTCAGGCACTACGCAGGTTCCCATAGTTTGCATGAGAACACTAACGACAATGGACTACGAGTCATCGAACTGGCAGCATCGAAAAACTTGGTCGTTGCGAGTACCAGGTTTCCGCGTAAAGATATCCACAAAGCCACCTGGGTATCACCTGATGGAGCCACTCGCAACCAAATTGACCACGTGTTGATAGCTCGCCGCCACTCATCGGGGCTGATGACGTTACGAACGTACCGAGGTGTCAATGTCGATTCGGAGCACTATCTTGTTGGTACAGTTTTCCGAGCGCGGATTGCCTTACGGAGACGTATTGCGTCCGAGGATCAGGTTCGAATCAACACGGCTGCCTTACGCAATGAGAATACCAGTAACGCCTTGGGTCATGCGTTAATACCCGCCCTCGAAGAACTCGATGGAGGGTGAGTAAGTCCTGGGGCCAAAATACCGGGCGTAGAAGAGAAATGGACACGCCTTTAGAATACTGTTATTAGTACTGCCAACTCCATCTTAGGCAGTCGTCGTAGAGATCGGAACGACTGGTTTGATGATGAGTGCAAACTAGCGACTGAACGTAAAAATGCTGCATACCGGACAATGCTGCAGTCTCATAGGACGCGGGTGCGCGAGGAGAGATACAAAAAGACTTCACAGACAAAAGAAAAGTGCCTGGGAACAAAACCTTGTCTATGAAATCGAGAAAAGTATAGAACGAGGTCCGTACCAGGCGCGGAAGTTCTACCAAATAATCCGCAGTATGACGCGATACACCCCACGCTGCACTTACTGCAAGGATAAAGAGGGTAATCTGATCACTGATCCTGAAGGCATTCTGGAGCGATGGGAAGTGCACTTCAATGAATTGCTAAATGGTCAGCTCACAGAAGAATTGGAGGCTCCACCAATGCGAGATCAAGACCAAATGCTGCCACCACCAAGCATTGAGGCATTAAAAGCCATTATACAGATCAAATCAAATAATGTCCTGGGGCTGATGGCATACCAGCTGAGCTGATCAAACAAGGAGGGACAGCATTGCATCACGCAATTCATGAGATCGTGGTGCACGTATGGGAGCAAGAGGAGATGCCGGAAGATAAGCGTAGTGGTATAATTTCCCCCATACATAAGAAGGGAGATATCACACTGTGCAGCAACTATAGGGGTATAACATTGCTGACTACTGCCTATAAGATACTCTCCACTATCCTACAAGATCGGATAGCCCCATACACTAAAGTCATCATTGGTCAATATCAGCGCGGCTTCATCCCAGGCAAATCAGCAATTGATCAGATATTCACCCATAGCCAGGCGATGGAAAAATGTCTGGAATTTAATATCCCATTATATCATCTATTTATAGACTTTAAGGACGCCTACGACAGCATAGGCAGGGTAGAACTATATAATGCCTTGAGAGAGTTCGGCATTCCAAACAAATTGATACGACTTTGTAGGTTGACCATGACCAACGTAACTAGTCAAGTAAAAGTAGTGGGATTGCTGTTCAAACCAATAAACATCTTTAATGGACTGCGACAAGGGGACGGTCTGGCATGCCTTCTCTTCAACCTGGCATTGGAGAAAGCAATCCGCGTTACAACAAAAAGGACTATTGTCACCAAGTCCAGCCAGATACTTGCCTACGCATATGACATCGACATCATCGGTAGAACCGAATCGGCGGTACAGGACTCTTTCGCCCGGATCGAACAGGCAGCACAAAAACTGGAACTGCACATTAATGAGGGAAAAACTAAGTACATGGTGGCAACTTCTGCGAAGAGAAGACCTAACGTTGGTCAAACTATCAGGGTAGTGGAGCACAAACTTGAAGTGGCGCAATTCTTTAACTACCCTGGGTTAATAGTATCAGCCGATAACAATATGGAAGAAGAAATACGCGAACGGCTGATTAAATCCAACAAAGCCTACTATGGTCTATCAAGGCTCTTTAAATCCCGAAATTTATCCAGAACATCCAAGCTACTACTGTACAAGACCATGATCTTACCAGTGCTCATGTATGGATGCGAAACTTGGGTGCTCAATAAAAGGCACTCTGAACTCTTAGCCGCGTTCGAGAGAAAGGTCTTAAGGAGAATTGTTGGCCCCGTATGTGAGGGAGGACGATTCCGGAGACGCTACAGCCATGAGTTGTACGCAATCTACCTTGAAGCTCATATTGTAAGAAAAATCAAGCTCACTAGACTCCGGTGGGCGGGACACCTAGCTCGAATGGGCGAAGATGAGCCTGCCCGGAAAGTCCTTTGTGGCAGGATGTATGGAAGGAGACATCGCGGCAGACCTTGTCTGCGATGGAGGGATGGCGTAGACCAGGACGCCCAGAGCCTGGGAGTGCCAAACTGGATGGTGTCGGCTCGAAATCGGGACCGGTGGAGAGATTTGATAAATATGGCCAAGAGCCGTTGCCGGTTGTAGTGCCGATGATGATGATGATGAGGTTCTTTAACAGATTTTTCAATTCATCGAATATGTAAATAATTTGTTTACACACAATAAAATATTAAAGGAAAACGAAAGGGTGTACTCACAGTTAACCAAGTGACAACGTTCTCCTTGGCATCTGCGATTAAGCCCTGACCAAAGGGATGTTTAGTTAATTACACCTCTGACTGAGTTCTCTGTCAACAAAGTCTCTTCGTCGAGATGTACAATCCAATCGTTATCATTCAACACTTTAACGTTGTCTAACGTTGACCATACTGAAGGATACGTGATTTAAATAAAACACCAGCTTTAGTTTTGTAATTTATAGGCACCAAAATTTCACGTATTCTTATTAAAACACACAACTCTGTTTTCCACTTTTATTCTTATTTAGTTAAAATGACAAAAGTTCAGTTCATTTTAGGTATGAATTTGGTTACACAAAAAACTTTGTTTTCCACTTTTATTCCTATTTCTCCACCCTTAAATCTTGGCTGTATTATTTTTTACTTCCTTTTTTATTTGTCTTTTACGTTAGTGTATAATTCATTTATTTGTATATAAAAATGATTAAAAACTCGCCACCACGACACTTTTTTATCCACCATTTGCTTTCGTAACTACCACCGACTGACTCACTGACTAACAACTGCCCAACAACAGGTACTCCCTGCCCGATCGTCCATTTCCGATCACACACTCTCCAAATTTTCCCATTTCCCCGCCCATTAAAAGTGAATAAACTCTTGGGAATTTACTCAACAGTCCCGCTTGGGATTTCCTTTTACATTGGAATGTGCAAAAGATATTTGGTGATAGACTAATTACATTTTGTTTTTTCTTCATTTATTTCTAGACCCACCTCTTCTGCCGCTTGCGTGATGATTTCACTATTTTTATTTAGAGTTTCTAGATTATCGCCCAAAACGGCGATGTCATCCGCGTATGTGCGCACTTGTGTGACCCCGTTCAGGGATGATCCGGCCATGTTGCCGTCTTGTACCTTTCTGATGACATGCTCGAGCACAAGGTTAAAAAGTCATGGTGATAGGCCATCCCCCTGTTTTAGTCCGTCCCGGATTTTAAATGGTTCTGAGAGATAGTTCTCTATTCTAACTCGCCCTTTATTTTCGTTCGTGCAGATTTGAATGAGGACGGCATATTTTTTCGGGACTCCCAACTCAACTACATAATGGTAAAGTCTTCGTCTTGCGATTGATCCGTAGGGTTTTTTGAAGTCAACGAAAAGTTGATGAAGGGTCTCTCCGTATTCCCACTTCTTTTCCAGTAATTGCCTTAATGTGAACATTTGGTCGCTTGTTGACCGGTTTCTACGTAATCTACACTGGTAGTCTCTCAGAATTTCTTCTGCGTACGGTGTGATTGTCGCCAGTATGACATTTGTTAGTATTTTTTAGGTGGTTGGGAGCAATGATATCTTCAGTAATGAGCTCTTCGTGAAAGAAGATCCTTTGGAAAGGGTGAACACTGTGAAAGCTGTTCCCGGGAAAGGTACACGGTAAATGAAAGCATCCACCGAAACTACGAATTGGAGAACACACTTCTAGTAAATCACCTGCACCTTCGAAATGATATTTCAAATTGGCAATCAGAACATCTCGATTTTACCGAATTTAATGACGATAATTTGGCAAATGCTATTAATGCCAATAACAGAACTAATAGACTATTAATAACGAAGGAAGAGATCTGGTGTATCCCCGACTCGTTGAGAAACAAAATGACAGTGGGAATAGACGGAGTACCAAATATCGTACTCAAGTATCCATTGACAATGGACATATACACAGTTCTATTTAACAATGCGTTCAATAATGCACACTCTCCAACGCGTTGGAAAACAGCAATCATTCAGCCTAAACCCAAAAAAGGCAAGGACTGTACACACCCAAAGAACGTGCATTCGAAAAGTTTATTTCCAACCATCAGAAAAGTGTTCGAAAAGCTCTACATTAGCTGTAATAAAATTGGTAGATGACATCATTATTCCAAACAACCAGTTTGCCTTTAAAGCGGGTCATGAACCCACACATGCCGCAGCTAAACTGGTTTCCGACATACTATGGAATAAATCTAAGAACCAATGCACAATTCGAGAAAAGATTGGTGTAAGTGGTAGTCAATCCCTACGTGAGATACCACCCCGTCACGCTGTATATTCCGCGATATCGTCGGGAGAAATCTTCGACTATATTTCGGATGTATGGCTGATGGCCCGGACTGACACGGAGATAAGTTATGATGGTACCTTCTGAGATAAAGAATTGCGGAGGTAAACTAGTTTCTCATTCGGATCTCCGGGGTGGACTATGCCATGGGGAACATCATGCAAATATTATGATAAATAATCAAACTTTAATAAATTCGTCATCACCTAATCGAGTTGGTCTACTGTCGACGTTAGACTGATAACGGTATTTTGTAACATCAGGGACATCGGTTTCACCAATACGAATGCGAAAGCTGATCTGGCTTACCAAAGGATGGAGGCGTTGGAACCCAATAACATTTACATCATGTGGTTGACCGTTGCTCAGAGGAATGCTATTAAATTCCTTTGTTGTCTCTACCGCTCTCCGAATGACGATCGACCAGTGATATTTTTCGAACATCTTTCACATACCGTCGACTGGATACAGATCAACCACCCGGCTTCTGAAATGCTCGTCCTTGGCGACTTTAATGTACACAATTCCGGCTGGTTAGTACATTCTAACAGAACGAACGAGCCTGGGAGACTATCGGAGATGTTCACTGTTACCCGCAATTTGACTCAACTCGTGGAGGGACCTACGCGAGTGCCGGATAGCCGAGGTTATTATGCGAACACCCTGGATCTATTTTTGACATCCGAGCCGACCATTTATACCGTGGATATTGCTGCGCTACTGGGAAACTCAGATCACTGCTTGGTATCGGTCGCGCAACCACTTGCATTTCAAACGAATAACCGATCTAAGCAGCTTCACCATGTATGGAGGTATGGGTCTGCTAACTGGGACGATTTGCGAGATTTCTTCACATCCTTTCCGTGGTGGGAAGTGTGCTTTGCAGACTCCTATATCAAAGCATGCGCGGAGTTGGTCACGGGGATTATTCTTCTCGGGATGGAAATCTGCATTCGGCATTTCATCAAACGAAATTCATCTGATAAACCTTGATAAAAAAAGTAAGTAGATTACAACGGCAAAAAATAAAGCTTTTAAGCAATGGCGCTCCCATCCCACCAATGTTAGCAGAACGAATTTTCTTAGATTCAGAAACGCGTGCAAACAGGTGATTTATACCGCGAATAAGGCCTACAACGACAGAGTGACCAATAAACTCGCGCAACTGGTTCGCGTTCCTATTGGTGAATAGCAAGAGCTGTCAGCAATAACTTCGCTTTCTCCTCTTTTCCCGCCTTAGTGATGGACAGCGGGACACTGATCATAAATTCAAAATATAAAGGTAATGTGTTCGCGAATTTCTTTTCCACGAATTCAAACCTCAATGCCGGTCTTTTGGGACAGCCTGTGATACGAACTCCGATGCGGGATGCAAGGTTCCGCCGCGTACTATCCAACTCATTCCACACAGAGTGGACTATAAGAAGGCAACCGGCCCGGACAGAATACCAGTAATAGTCTTTAAGAACTGTGCTCCAGAACTATCGCCGGTTCTTTGTAGCCTCTTCCGTTTATATTATGCACGGAGGACGTTTCCTATCTGCTGAAAGGTGGCTCGAATTCAGCCATTCTCAAAGACGGTAAAAGAGTGTCTCCCATCAAATTACCGACCGATAGCATTACTGTCTACGTTATTTTAGGTGATGGAAAATATCATCAATGCCAAGTTAATTAAGTATTTGGACTGTAACGGACTCCTGAATGATCGTAAATAGGAGTTCCGTGGGAGGCAGTCCGCTGGAGACCTTTTGACCCTTATAACTGATATATGGACATCTGCGATTGAGCGGCATGGTGAGTCGCATTGAATATCTCCAAGGCTTATGACCGCATCTGGTACGGAGTGTGGAGGTTATATTTTATTGGTATTAATAATGTTGGCTTACCTCCGTGCCTTTTGGGTAGGTCCGCTCGGACTGCTTTTTTTTTTTTTTTTTTTTTTATTAGACTTCTCTCGGGAGAGGCGAATCTATAGCGATTCTGGCATACATCATCAACGATGTATGGGTACATTGCCGCAGCCCCCGATCATCGTAAGTCTGTTTAATCAGGTGTGCGCCGATCATCGTCCTCACCAAAGGGCAACGTACTTGTCCTATACAGACACATATAGAGTCCTCCCCTATCGATGCAATTCGCGGCCTTCGAATCTGATGGATGTGAATTGCATCGAGGAGTCAGATTTCTATCGCCACAGCGGACAGTCGCACCCGCTTAGCGTTACATTTTTACCAGCCACGCTACCAAGTAGCCAGTTCTGTCTTAACACGGTCAGATTATGTGAGTTGGAGTGCAGTTTTTTTTTTTTTTTTTTTTTTTATTAGACTTAGGCGCCCCGAGATGACATCAAATAAGTGTTGCAGTTCTTTTTGAACAGTTGCAGGTTGTAACGCTCCGGGAACACTCGCGTGGGAAGGGAGTTCCACAGCTTCCCCGCTCTGTAACGGAACGAGTTCTGATGCAGGGATGTTCGCACCGTCGGGAGATGAACAACAAACGGGTGGGGTCCGTCGGATTGTCTTGTGGAGCGCTTCCGGTTACTGGGGGCCTGTTGGATCCCCCGGCTCCGTTAAGAGGGGCCCTGCGGGTCTTTAATGGCTGGATTGGTCCTGATGTGGCCGAACTTTCAGCGGACGCCCCCTTTGACCTGGCCGTTCCAGGGGCTGGTCCCCCCAGGTGATGGGCGTCCTATTTTGCCGTTGTAATGCCGATAACCCGAGTCGCTATTGATTATGATACCCGTACTACTTTTAGTAGGCAAATAAAAGTCTTGTTTTGTTTTTGTTTCTTTTTGTGGCTTAACTTTATTTTACTTTTTTGCCGTAGGTCTCGGCCTCTGGATTCGACTGATCCCGAATCAAAAAAAAAAACAAAAAAAATGGGGTGGCGAGAGGCCGCCTTTAGGGAGACAAGGACAAATGTGTCCTTCATCTTATCTCTGGCTTCTGGTCATCTTGCGATAACAAGAATCACCCACATCCGTGAAGATGTTGGGCTCGGTCTCAAGATATCTGAAAAGAAAGGGAAAGGAGGTATCTAAGGATAGCGTGGACAGGGTTATTTCAATTGTTCTCTAACTACCATCCCCCCGGTGGGCAAGAAATCGTACAAGACCGGTAGGTCTTGAGTGCGGTAGTAAACTCAGATCACGTCTTTGGCGTCTGATAATCTGCGCTTTGGTCGGTGTGTATGTGTGTGCTGATCCCGAATCCAAAATGTGCCGCGCTTTTATACTCTGTGGCAACAGGATTTGTGAAAAATTTACTTAAAAATTCCAAGAAGCACAAACATGATTTTGTGTGCTTCAATTGGAATTTGATTCCGGGAAGTGGGTGGGGATTTGGTTGAACAAATTCCCGGAAGGAGAAATTATGAAATGCATTTAGAATTAGGCATTTCATAATGTTAACGTTGTTCGGAATTGAATCAATATACGACAAATGGACTTTCGTTTAAATTTATCGTGCATATGATTCAATTGGATTGGGATTATTGGTAAGGGTAAGGTAATTGGACATTGAATCAATGTGCGTCAAATTAACTTTTGGTTAAACTTGTCGCTCATATGATTTACTATGGGAATAAGGTTGGGATTATAGATGATTGGGTGAGAGTAGTGATTTGGGATCACCACGGGAGCATTGCTAAGCAAACTTCGTTCATACGGACTTCCCCAGAAGCTTTGCGACTGGGCGAAGAGTTTCCTCGAAAATCGATCGATCCGGGTTTTTGTGGACGGCGCGGGTTCGGATCTGTATCCTTTTAATTCCGGGGTCCCTCAAGAGTCTATTTTGGCTCCAACCTTATTTTTGCTTCCTATAAATTATTTGTTGGAATCAAAGGATAACAGGGTGTTCAGTTTTGCGGATGATAGTACGCTTGTTTCCTCTTTTTCGATTGACCGGCCGATTAGTGCATCAACGTTGCATCGACTCTCTGAATCCTGCAGTGGGGAAAGGCGAATCTCGTCCACTTCAATGAAAGCGAAGACACAGTATACAACATTCACAGAGAAAAGTGGATCATTGGTTCCGTAGCTGATGATGAATGGCCCGGCCTTCGAATTTAGAGAAATCAATTAAATTGCTCGGTGTCACAGTCTGGGGAAATGTATCGTGACTTAAACACGTGTCGATCATCGCCAGGTCCATCTTAGGAAAACTAATTAATGTATCAACGTCGCATCAGATGAGATGTAGCCAGATCGACTCTCTGAATCAGGATCTGAATAAGGTCCTGCTGTGTGGGGTGATCGGTGTTATATAGGATGAATCCGGAGTTCCCCTGATTTATCATGTAGGTCGATCTTCCGTAGACGGGTGATTGTGCTACCACCGAGAACTCACTCGCGCCGAAGAAGAGCTTTTACGGTTCAGTAGATCTAGTTTCCATAGATATTGGGACGAAATTATTAAACAGCACCAACGGTTTTGGTGGTTGAGTGGCAAATAAAGACCTGTTTATCAAACTCCAACATCAGCCAGTTACATAAATTTAGCTTTTCTAAGATTAAGTAGAATAACAGTTAAGTTAAGTTAGGGTTCTTAATCTGTTTTTAGAACCCGCCTTCTGCACATCCCCCCTCATTGCTCCTCTTATGATTTCAACGAACCCCTTTCACGGATGCTGAGAAACGTCAACTCCGACTCCGCCTTGTTTGACTACGACCTCTCTTCCCATACTCTCAAGCATCACCTCTTAAACCATTCTCACAGTCAATCTTAAGCGGCGCTTTCTACACGCCATTCTCTAACCTGCCCCCACCTCCCGCTCCTACTTTTACTGGTATAGTAAATTCTGTCTACATAAGGTTAAGTTAAGTTATACTCGTGCACTCATAAGTTTGTAAGGATATATATACTTTATTTTGTAAGTAGTTGTATTGCCTGTATTAAGAAATTAATTGGGGTGCGAGCCCTACGAAACTAAACTAAACTAAAGTTAAAAATTGTTCATTTAAGTTAAAACAGTCCATATGACTTTTCCATATTTTCAGCGGATTTGTCAGAAAATCTAATTTTGTTTTTTTTTTTTATTTTCAGATCACCACAAAGATAGCGATGAAACCTCTTATTCCATCTTGCCTCTTATGGGGCACAGTACTAATGACCTACACAGTAGCACTGTAAGTATTTCCAACTACAACTTAATGATCGGCCTAACCAATGATTGGTTCTCTTACAGTATCACTGAAACCGAAGTTAATTCTCGTTTTACTTTTAAAATCCCCGAAGAAACTCGTGATCCAAGATTCGATATACATAGTTCTGAATTGGTCGCAGAAAGTGTACTAGACTTTGCTACTAAACTTTCTCTTGCCTTTGATAACGAATATCCAAATACCCAAATATTTTCACCATTAAGTATAATGTCCTCATTGGCATTACTTTACATGGGTGCCAAAGGCAGCACACACAAACAATTAAGTAAACTATTCCCCTTCTTTGATACTAATACAATCGCCACATGGAAAATACACGAAGAATTTGGATGGTTACTAGAAGACGTAATGCTAAACCGAGAGAATCGCAAGAGACCACGAGATCAAATCGCGTGGAAGAAAACTCCAGCTAATGCCAATGCCTTTGGAACAGGTGGCAAAAAAACACCAAGCGATCATGTAATCCGTATAGCGAATGGTCTTTTCCTACAGCACAACTACTCTTTGAGGCCGGACTATCAACAAGCAGCTGAATCGGTGTATAGCGGAGAAGTTACACCTCTGGATTTTCGTTATCATAAGCAGCATGCTAAGCATTACATCAACAGCTGGGTAAACCAGAATACCTTGGGAAAGATACCGGCTATTATCGTCGATGAACTGGAAGCAGATACAACCATGATTTTAGCAAGTGCTCTGTATTTCAAAGGGTACTGGGAGCAACCCTTTTTAGGTTCGGGAACCGCTGAGTAAGTGAGCCAAAAAGTCACCGGAAAATATTGACAACACTGACACGTTTTTATTTCTAGGTCAAATTTCTTCCCAGATGGACCAGATGCCCTTCCAGTTAAAGTACAAATGATGGGCACGGGAGGAGTCTATCCGTACTACGACTCACCGGAATTAAGTAACTAAACTGGATTCCACAACATTGATATGACTGAATCTGATATTTTATCTCCTCAGACTGCCGCATAATTGGCCTTCCTTACAAGGGTAACCAAACCACAATGTACATCATCCAACCACATGGATCAACCCGATACAAGTTAGTCGACTTCCAAAATAATCTTACAAGTGCAAAGATCAATGATCTGATCAATAAAATGGAGCAGAAAACCGCTGTTATGGCCTTCCCTAAATTCCACATAACCAACACCTTCGAACTGAAAAAACCTCTAATCAAACTGGGCTTCATTGACATATTCGAAAGTAGCACCAGCGACTTCTCTCTGATTGTGGATGACAAAGTAGCTAACCGCTCGAAATCTAGACCATCAGCATTCGCATCAGCCAGTGTCAGCTCCAGTTTCAATGATCTGGGCGATGCTTCTATTATTCAAACACCACCACAATCTTACTCCGATCAAAGTGTGCTTCAGCAAGTCTTACCCGAATCCATCTCACCAGCGATAACAGAAAAATCCCTTCCCGATGCTAATCTAAAAAAGCGACCTCTCTCAGAATCAACAACAGTAAGGTCCACTCCCTCAACAAAGAAAGAATCCGTAGATGACCATCAACGACCAATATACGATCGTTACAGCGAGAAGCCGCTCATCTTTCTTCAGTTCGACGACAACACTACAAGCGAAAGCGAAGGGGAGTCGTCTAGTCAACACCGATTGGTCTGGACCCAGGATGGTGATTTGTTCACCGGCACCGAACATCGCACCAAACGTGATGTAACATATAAGGTTGAAAGTGAATTCTCGCGAAACAGTTCTCCGCTAAGTCTTAAGGATTTAATTCTCAGTAAACGTATAACAAAACACAATCCAGGCAAGAAGCTTGTACGCAATCGACGCGATACCGCCTTGCCTGAGTCAGTAATTAGCCTGCAGAATCTAGATCGTCTGCGATCAACAAATCTACCAAGGCCGCAATTGTATGCCGATCAAGTTATTCACAAAGTAGACTTCAATGTCAACGAGCAGGGAACTGAAGCTGCTGCTGCCACCTTGACGTATTTAAGACGATCTGGTACCGATGTGGCCTTCCGATGTGACGCGCCGTTCTTGGTGCTTGTACGACACGATCCAACTCAGCTTCCACTTTTTTACGGCAAGGTTAACATCCCAGTTTCTTAAACATGTTTTATGTATGAATATTGGAATTTTCGTCTATAAAGCAGTTTTACTGTTACAAATTTATGTTACGTTACGTAATATTCCGTTACGTTACTTTACCTTGTGTTACGTTGCGTTGCGTTACGATACGTTAACAGCAATAAAAAATACTAATTAATATAACTTTTTTTTTAATAATCTTTTTTTCTATTTAGACTACTTTAAGGAACGTAAGATAACTTTTAGCTTTACCTAAACCATATAATATGACGTTTGTCAACTTCCCACAAAGTCAGGGCAACTCCTTGTTCAATGTCAATATATTTTATGAGGACGCTCAGATTTTAAGCTTATACAGGATTGCACAAGAGTTTAACTAGTCCACTGAACGTTTTTATTTCTTTTTTTGAAAACTTCTCTCAGACGAGGTGAACCTATGATATTGAGGCATCGGCTGGAGATGCTTACAAATAACTGTATATGCTAAAGATACAATTTATGATATTGTTTTAAAGAATCTGTTCTGAATTTCCAATTAATCTACAATAAATTTTACACGTTAAGCCAAATAACGTTGTTTCTTGTTTTTGAATTCGCATTTGTGTGCCGCGAGGTGAGCCATAAACCAATATAATGGTGTCCAGGTATTTACTTCACTCCTATTTCACTTAACGATAGCAAACTTTCCATCATCGTGTGACGATTTAATTATAGCGAATCGAGAATGGCAAAGAATTAAAAATGAGACGGAGAAAAGTATTACGGCTTATCACCGTGCATCCTTAGATCTCGCGGGAAAAGCTTTAGCCAAAATTTAGTTTAATTAAAACGCGCTGGCAATTTTATATATTTTCCGGTTGTAGGTGAAGACCCTGTAAGAAGTGGATTTAACTCACTATGTTAAAAAAAAAAAACCCCGAATGCCCGGATTACGTCCTCAATGCCAACTTCTACTCCATACCGGAAGTGATGAAGGAAAACATCGACAACAACCAAAACCATAAATAATTCAATATATTAATCTGAATGGACAATCAGCACCCAATAACCATGTCACCACCATCACTCACCCTTCATGCAACAGTCACAAAATCAACCGACCTCGATGTATTCACGAGGTGGTGCAGATTTGTTTACGATGATTAACTATAACATAAATGGCAGCACACCGCGAACAACAGCAGCTATATTAGCGATACTGACAACCGAATGTGACCCTCATCAACTGGTCGTATGATCTTGTAACTTCCAACACTTACACAGATCTTCTGAGCTATTTCTATTTCTCCTCCCATACCCGCGTCCTACCCCCACTTGGTAGAAACCTTGACGTGGTGCGGGGGCTTAAATTACAATGAATCACTCAGGCTATGCTGACGGAAGCATATGCTTCCAGTAGGGCCACCCATGTCAGACAGGCTAGCGAGGAGTAACACACCAAGATCTACCACCCCCAATCCAGGGTGTTACGCGTCACTGTGCCCATTGGATGGTTTGCAGCCAGGGGTATACCGGCTGTATTATAACGGCGCCTCTCTGACACCAGGTCGAATCAGAGTAGTAAGCAGACCTTACCATATCAAAACGGGGCTCTGATGTGGCGGACTATTCGAAACCCCAAGAGTCGTGGGATCAAAAATGAATAACCAATATACAAAAAACAATCCCACGAAAAACCCGGTAGGCGTAGGTCTGATGAGCCGACACTACCATAAGGGAAAAAATCATCAAGAAAACACCGACTCGGCAAAAAGAAGGTAGGGAAAAACGGAAAAAGTGGGATATACGCGTCGGCACATGGAATGTTCGAACGTTATATAAACCAGGCGCGATACAGACGGTGGTAGAAAACGCGAAACAATATAAAATGGACATCGTCGCGTTTCAGGAAGTTCGACTCCCACATCAAGTAATCGCAACCAACGGGTTTACACTGGTGTGGAGGTACCGATACACATAACCTCGGAACTGGCCTCATCATAAGCAAGAAGATTACGCCCCATGTAAAAGATGTGCAATTTATTAATGACCGAATGTCGGTGCTAAAAATACAGGGCCCATGGTACAATTATGTATTTATAAACGTACACGCCCAAACAGAATCTACCGACGAAGAAACGAAAGACACATTCTACGAGAACCTAGAGGAAGTATATGATGGGATCTCATCATTCGATGTTAAAATCCTCCTCGGCGACCTCAATGCGAAAATTGGAAAGGAAGATATCTTCCAACCAACAATAGGTAAAGAAAGTCTACATGACGGTTCAAATCATAATGGTATTTGAATTATCACGTTCGCAGCGTCAAAAGATCTGGTAGTGAAAAGCACGATGTTCAAGCACAAGCAAATCCATAAAGCCACATGGATATCACCCGACGGCGTAACGCGTAACCAAATAGACCACTTCCTCATAGACAAAAGACACCACTCGAATATCCTTGACGTAAGATCATATAGATGAGCAGATTGCGACTCCGATCACCTTCTAGTGATGGGTAAAATTAGAAGTCGGCTTGCAGCAAACCGGCATGGACAGTCACGGGAAACGAGCAAAAAGTTCGAGATTGATAAACTAAAAGACATACGTAAAAGGGCGGAATATCAAGACGAACTAACGAATAGATTTAGCATCCTAGAGAATGACAGTAGTGAGGAAGAGGAAGCTAATAGTATGAACGCTAAATGGGCATCGATCAGAGACACAATCAAACAAACAGCCCAAGAGGTATTAGGATTTAAGAAAACAACTAAGTCCAAACCTTGGTTTGACGATGAGTGCAGGGCAAAGATCGAACAACGTAAACCCCTCAGAATGATCCACTTAGAAGCATATGATGAAGTCAACGCAGTAAGATACGCGACAATTCGGAAAGAAACAACTAAACTTTTCAAACGCAAAAAACGCGAATGGGAGAAGACTCGGTTCGAAAAAATCATAGAAAATGCAAGAGCAAAGAACATTAGAGGTATGTATGCCGCCATAAATTCAATTAGAAATGGCTACCGAAGGAGAGTCAAAATAATCCGAGACACAAACGGCTGTCTGGTGACAAAAACAAAAACTATCGTGACAAGATGGAAGCAGTACTTTGAAAACCTGCTCAATGTGCGCACCTATCAACCACAAATAAACACACCAGACGTACATACAGCCCAGCCCCAGATCCCAGAGACCTCTTTCAACGAAGTTGTAGACGCGATAAATCGACTGAAAAACAACAAGGCCCCCGGAATCGATTGCATACCGGCAGAGCTTGTGAAGCATGGTGGGGGGGCAACCGCTCGAAAGACCCACCAACTGGTTAAAATAATATTGGACAAGGAAGTCATTCCGGAAGAATGGAAAACCGCAATAGTCATCCCCATTTTCAAAAAAGGCGACAGATCTGGCTGCGAAAATTACAGAGGAATATCATTGCTCCCAATCATATACAAAATATTAACAAATGTCATACTGGCAAGAATCACACCGTACGCAGAAGAAATATTGGGAGACTACCAATGCGGATTCCGTCGGAACCGGTCAACAAGCGACCAGATGTTCACAATAAGTCAGCTGCTGGAAAAGAAGTGGGAATACGGAGAGACGGTTCACCAACTGTTCGTGGACTTCAAAAAAGCCTATGACTCAGTCGCAAGGCAA
Source organism: Microdon myrmicae (assembly GCA_963931805.1). NCBI lineage: Eukaryota > Metazoa > Arthropoda > Insecta > Diptera > Syrphidae > Microdon > Microdon myrmicae. Next base: position 50,715,487 of record OZ007497.1, on the reverse strand, counting down.
AGACTACCATATTGTGATTAAGCTGGGGATCCCGAAAAAATATGCCGCCCTCATTCAAATCTGCATGAACGAAAACAAAGGGCGAGTTAGAATAGAAAACCACCTCTCAGAACCATTTGAAATCCGGGACTGACTAAAACAAGGCGATGGCCTCTCACCGTGCCTTTTTAACCTTGTCCTCGAGTATGTTATCAGAAAGGTACAAGACGACAACACGGCCGGATCATCCCTGGACGGGGTCACACAAGTGCTCGCGTATGCGGATGACAGCGCCGTTCTGGGCGATAATCTCGAAACTATAAATAAAAACTGTGAAATCATCATGCAAGCAGCAGAAGAGGTGGGCCTAGAAATAAACGAAGACAAAACGAAATACATGATTACGACGAGAGCAGGTGGACCTCAGAGAACACATATAAACGTCAGGGGCAAGATATTTGAAAATGTCAAAGAATTTAAATATCTGGGAACGATACTGACGACCAAAAACGAAACGTCAAAGGAAATTAACAAAAGACTACATTCCAGCAACGCTAGTTGGCATGCAGCCAGTAAACTATTAAAATCCAAACTGCTATCACGTAATATAAAGCTCCGTGTCTATAGAATCATAATCATGCCGATTGCTCTATACGGATGCGAAACATGGGCTCTCACAAAACGGGAAGAGAAGAAATTCCGCGTATTCGAGAATAAAGTTCTAAGGAGAATCTCTGGCTGTAAATATGACGAGTCAGGACAATGGAGGAAACTCCACAACCACGAATTGGTAGAGCTATACCGCAAACCTACAATAGTGAGAGTGATCAAGTCGCGAAGATTAAGATGGGCCGGACACGTAGCGCGAATGGGCGATGATAGACTGTGCATAGAATTCTTGACGGTAAACTAACGGGGAAGAGACCGACAGGACGGCCGCAACGGAGATGGGAGGACAATGTTAGATTGGACCTCGAGGAGATCGGATCGGATGGTCGAACCTGGAAGGAGAGCGCACAGGACAGGGAACAATGACGGAGCCGAGTCGGTGAGGTCATGAACTTCCGGGCTAGTACAAGCCAGTAAATAATAAATACCCGCGTCCTATGAAACTGCTGCATTGCCCGGTATGCAGCAGTCTTACAATCAGTCGTTAGCTTGCACTCATCATCAAACCAGTCGCTCCGATCTCTACGACTACTGCCTAAGATAGAGTTGGCAGTACTAATGACAGTATTTTTAAGTCCATTTCTCTTTTACGCCCGACATTCTGGCCCCAGGACGTACTCTCCCTCCGTCGAACTCTCCCAGGGCGAGTCCTAGCGCCTGACCAAAGGTGTTACTGGTATTCTCAATTTCAATTCAATTCAATTTTTATTACGTAGATAATTACATTTATATTTTACAACTAGTATTTAAGAGATTTAGGACAGCAAATCCTTTACAACTATAATCTTAAATCTATATAACGACAATAGCACAATTTTAATGAATAATAAATAATACATTAAGGGAAGACTACCAGAAAAACCCTTATTTGAATCTTAAGACTAATATTGCACAGGTTTCCGGTTATTTTATGTAATAATGACCTCGATAGAATTTTCATAGACAGAGTACATAGGTAGTGATTTAGGATAACGCAAGACGGGAAACGAGAACATTGTCAGAAAAACAACAATTGACGATGAAGCTTCGAGTGGTTTTGTCAATAAGAAATTCTACCGGTTTAACGTTAGCGTTTTCATGAAGTTCATGTGTCGCGTAATCCCATGACAAATTCAGCAACATTTTCAATATTTTATTTTAACACCTTTGCAATTTTATTTTGTGTGTGCGAGCACAATTACACCATACAGGGGCGCCGTACAGGAGTATAGCTTGAAAAATGGTTTTAAAAATTATAATTTTATTTTCGATGCTAGGCTTTGACTTTCTACACACTAATGGATACATAACTCTTACGACTTTGTTTATTTTGTCAATTATGGTAGTGATGTGTTTTTGGAAGATACGTTTTTTATCTAGAATAATGCCTAGATATCTACAGTCTTCGGACCAATCAATATCAACTGCACACATACTGAGTTTAGTGCCATTTGGTAGGTAGCAGAGTTTCCTACATCTCGAAAACCAGACAGTTTGTGGTTTATTACCATTTATTTTTATTTTCCATTTCCTGTAATACACTGCTAGTTTGTCAAGAGCTGCTTGCAAAGAGTTGTATACATTAGTGAATAAGGCACCCGAAGAGACAATAGCCGTATCATCGGCGAACATAGCTACCTGAATGTTTTCACCTAGACATGGTAAATCTGCGACAAACAATGTGAATAATATGGGACGAAGGACCGAGCCTTGGGGTACACCATAGTGGATTTGGTGAGTAGAGGATTTGTCGGTTCCTATACTCACAACATATTTTCTCGAACGAAGAAAGCTCTGGATAATTTTGATAAGCGGTATTGGCAGCTTAAGTTTTAGTAGCTTATAAATCAAGGCATCGTGCCATACCGTATCAAAGGCTTTTTCGATGTCTAGAAGAACCAGTCCCGTTGACTCCTTGTCGATGAATTTACCAGCTATGTGGTTTTTAATGCGCAAGACTTAATGGATTGTGCTGTGACCGCTACGGAAACAGAACTGAATGTTTGGAAGGATGTCATTGGCTTTTTTTTTAGACTTCTCTCGGTAGAGGCGAACCTATAGCGTCGAGTGGGCGCCCCGAGATGCCATCAAATAACTGTTGCAGTTCTTTTTGAACAGTTGCCGGTTGTAACGCTCCGGGAACACTAGCGTGGGAAGGGAGTTCCACAGCTTCCCCGTTCTGTAACGGAACGAGTTCTGATACAGGGATGTTCGCGCTGTCGGGAGATGAACTACAAACGGGTGCGATCCGTCGGATTGTCTTGTGGAGCGCATATAAACCGAATTGCGTGGAACAATACCAAGAATCTCCGAAGAACAGCACCCGTGATAATATCTGTAAAACAGACAGAGGTCGGCTACACGCCTTCGATGTGATAGCGGCTGTAGTCCCGACGTCAGCGCCGAGTCCCCGATCAGACGGATCGCTCTTCTTTGTACGCTCTCAAGTAGGTCGAGGGTATGTTTAGGAGCCGAGCTCCAAACATGAGAGCAATATTCGAGCGCGGGTCTAATTTGAGATTTATATAGGAGAAGAAGTTGGGCCGGAGTAAAATATTTCTTGGCTCTAAAAAGATAACTCAGTCTTCCTGAGGCTGATCTGGCGATACCCGATACGTGTTTATGCCATGATACATTCCCACAGACCGTGACGCCGAGCAATTTCAAACTTTCCCCAGCCTCGAGGGCCCGGCCACTCATCATCAGCTGTGGAACCGATGATCCAGTTTTCTTTGTGAATGTTGTATACTGGGTCTTCGTTACGTTGAAGTCGACAAGATTGGCCTTTCCCCACTGCAGGACTTTATCTAGATCCTGATTCAGAGAGTCAATCTGTCTACATCTCAGCTGGTGCGACGTTGATGCACCAATGGGCCGATCACTCGAAAAGGAGGAAACAAGCGTACTATCATCCGCAAAACTGAACACTTTGTTATCCGTTGTCTCCAACAAATCATTTATGTGAAGCAAGAACAAGGTTGGAGCCAAAATAGAACCCTGGGGCACTCCCTGAATTAACAGGATACAGATCCGAACACTCGCCGTCCACAACAACCCGGATCCATCGATTCTCGAGGAAGCTCCTCGTCCAGTCGCAAAGCTGTTGGGAAAGTCCATATGAACGAAGTTTGCTCAGCAATGCCCCGTGCCAGACGCGGTCAAAAGCCTTGGAGATATCTAATGCGACCGCCCTTGACTCACCATGCCGTTCAATCGCAGATGTCCATATATCGGTTATAAGTGTCAAAAGGTCTCCTGTGGACCGCCTGCCACGGAATCCGTATTGACGATCATTCAGAAGTCCGTTGCACTCCAAATACTTAACCAACTCTGTATTGATGACTTTTTCCATTACCTTAGATAAAATAGACAGTAATGCTATCCGACGGTAATTTTGTGGGAGACACTTTGTTCCCTTCTTTGGGATTGGCTGAACTCGAGCGATTTTCCAGCAGGCAGGAAAGGTGCTCCGTGCATAAGATAAGCGGAAGAGTCTGCCAAGAACCGGCGATAGTTCTGGAGCACAGTTCTTAAGGACTATTGCTGGTATTCCGTCCGGGGCGGTTGCCTTCCTACAATCCAGTTCACGTAGAATCCGTTGAATAGTGCGCGGACGAAATCTAACATCTCGCATGGAAGACTGTACCGGCGAGATCACAGGTGGCTCCAAAAGGCCGGGATCGAGGTTTGAATTCGCGGAAAATAAATTCGCGGAAAATAAATTCGCGAACACATTAGCTTTATCCTTTGGATTCGTGACTAACGTCCCGCTGTCTGTCACCAACGGAGGGAAAGAGGAGGAAGCAAAGTTACTGCTGGCTTCCACGAAACGATCAATCTTTTCCTTAATGATTTTTTCTAAGAGCTTACTCAGATAGCTAAGTAGACTAATAGATCTGTAGTTTTCGGGACTGTTCTTCGGTTTGCCGGGTTTCGGGATAGGTATTACTCTTGCTGCTTTCCAACAGTCCGGATAATGACAGTTCCTAAGACAAGCGTTGAAAATGAACCTTAAATAGTTACTTGCAGCAGGTGGAAGTGCTTTAATTAATTTGTTGTTAATATTATCAAGACCAGCAGCCTTTTTTGATTTCGATTTTTTTATCAATTCTTTAACTTTGCTAATATTAGTTGCGTAAGTACGTTCAGCTGGTAACTGAGAAAGTACATGGATAGTGTTAGCAATTTCAGCCTCAGTATACGCGTCGCTTAGATGCATAGATATGGAATGGTTCTTACTAAACGTGTTAGCAAGTAGGTTCGATTTCTCCACTGAAGAAATAAACAACCTGTCGTGAACTTTAAACGGAGGAATACTTGACCCTCTCTTTTTCATAATTTTTGATATTTTTCAGAACAGTTTGCCTGCTTTGTCAAGAGAGGAAAGGTGTTTATTCCAACACTTGTTCCTATATGCTGAGATTTATTTTTTAATGCTATTATTTAAGACTTTAACATCAACTAGAAAGCAATCGATTCTATAACGAAGCCATTGTCTTCTTTCAGAGTTTCGTAGCCAATCAGATGTAAGATATTTTCAGGAAGAGGCGCCTTATCAACTGGAGCAGTGGAACATTTAGGTATCGCAAGATCGGCCGCTCTATTGATAACAGAAACAAAATTATTACAAGGGATATCAATGTTCTCGCTGCAGGTTATAGAATTTAGGCTGGTATCACCTAGAACCAAATTCGTGTTTGTATATGATTTAACCCAATTCCAGTTGGCGGCGGAATAGTTGTAGTATAAACCGGTACGATTTACAGATACTGTAAGGTTCACTGTGAGACTGATCGGAAGGTGGTCTGAACTTAGCGCATTTAGAGTTAATGGTACTGAGCAGTAATTTGGAATATTAGTGATATATAGATCGAGAGTTGAGGGATTCTTGTTAGCAGTCGATGGTATATAGGTGGGGAGAAGTGGATAAAATATGGAAAAACTTGGGCCGGATTCAGTACCATCTAGTAAAATATTACCCCAGCAGTTTGCCCTAAGACAATTCCACGACCGATGTCTACAGTTTAGATCGCCACCAATAATTACCTTGTTTCGAGTGTTGAGTCTATACAATTTTTGCAAATCCCGCTTAAAGTAAGTAGATTTCTCAATGTTTCCATTTCCTCCAGGGAAATAGACCGAAAAAATACTCACCTTGAAGTTTTCCCTTAAGGTTACCTCAATACTGATTTCTTGAATTAATTTAAAGTGCAATGAAGGACGCAAAGTATGTTCTATACATTTCTTTTCACAACAATGGCGACACCTCCACCACTAGCATGTAGCCGGTCTAGGCGATATCATATGTAATTTGGATGAGAGAAAGATATGTCTTGTTTGAGCCAGGTTTCTGAAACAAGTGCAATATCAATATTAAAATTTATCAAGAAGTTAAAAAATGCATGCTGTTTGTTTTTGATGCTTCTCGCATTCCAAGTTATGATGCTAAGAGAGTTTCTTAACATGATTTTTCCGAATATAGATACTTAATAGCTAATGAGGTAATGACGTTAAATTGGTCAGATTTGGTGTTACAAGCACTAAGCTTGGTTATAACTGCAGTAAGAATAGAGTTTATCTGGCTAAAAGAGAACAAGTTATCATTATTTAGAGTTTCAGCTGGATTTTCCTCCGTCTGTGTCGTATCACTGTTGGAAGGTTGCTGGGTTTGATGAAGGCCAGAAGCCCAGGTGGATGAAGGAAGTGAAGGTTGACACACAGATCGTGGTAGTGGAGGAAAATTTTCAAGGGAGAATCGGTCTGGCGGTGGCTGCTGTCCATCACTCGGAGGCTGAAGGAACGTTTTATTACCTGTACCACGTCTATGTGGGGATAATTTCCGGCGAATGTCTAGGTACTGCCTTTGGCTAATGCATTCAGGATCGGTGGATTTACGTAGCCCACTGCAATTTGCACACTTGATGACCTCATTCGTTTTGCAGTCGGATGTTTTGTGGTTTCCAGAATAGATTGCACAGAAGCTATTTATGTGACAATGCATCGAGCCGTGGCCGTAAAGCTGGCAATTATGACATTGTGTGACCTTACCTGGATGACGTTTTTTGAAGTCCCATCGAACGATGGTTTTAAATAAAGTAGAGTAGTTACGTTGGAGTTCACGTAGTAGTAGTACCGCGTTGAATGTAGACGATGTACAAGTAGTCTTTGTACAGGGCTTTTATTGACGAATTTAATGTGATGGTTTTAACATCTAGGCACTTAATCCCGAATGCAACTAATTCATTTTTGATTATGTCATTGCTAATTAGATCTAAACCGGATAACACTACCTTTAGTGGGCGATTTTCCTTTCGCGAGTGGGTAAAAAACTCACATTTTAACCGCAAGTGTTCGGTTCTAATTTTGTTGTAAGTGTCCATTGTTGGGGAACATATTTTTTGTCCAAGTGATATGTTTTTAATTAAGTAGTTGATTATTGTAATGTTATTCAAAACATTTCTCACTTTAGTACTGGTTGATTTTAAAACCACAATTGGCGGAACGGTTTCTTTCGTTACTTCTACACACTGATCGACGTTGGTAGAGTCCATATCAGGTGAGTCCTCCATTAGACTTTGAAGTGATTGGAAAAGTTAGTGTTTGAATACATTGGATTTCTCTAGCACTTTATTAATAACTTTTGTAAGTTTATCGGGACGGGGTTTGGCCTCCAATATCGGGGTCGTAACGCAACCGTTTACGTTTAATTTTACTTAACACACGTGGCCTGGGGGCCATAACTTAACCGATGTCACACTTGATCAACTTATGAGTTTACGGTAGCGAGGCAAAGAAAATAAGATAACAAGATAATGGCTTGTGATAATTATTGTGAATATAACCGTTGATATAATTAAGAAAAATAGCGCGAGCAGAACTGACAGACAGGCTATCTGTTTGAAAGTCAGCCAGGTACTTCGATTTATTTGAAATGTTGTGTATAAAAATGGTGTAATTCTATTTTATGTTATATGAAGCGTAAGGGCGCTTGGAGCCTCAGGGTTCCACCCACCAATGGTCGTGCACTTCCGAGCTTTACGTGCTCAAGGATTTAAGGCAGATGATGTGATCACCAGTGCAGAGCCGATTAATGGGCACCGGCTGCGCCAATTGTTATGTTTGATAAATTGTAATATGTAATAAATGTTATATTTTACTTTTTAATTGTTATATTTCACCTATTGTTACATGGAACAAATGTTATGCTTGAATGGCCAATTCATATAATTTATCTGCACAATGTTTTTGGTAGTATATATATATATATATATATATATATATATATATATATATCTGTATAATCCACCTGTCTTGGTGTATATGAATGGTTGAATTTTCCCTTTACGTAGGTGCTTTACTTCCACCCAGATTAATACAACCCGCCCATTTGTAAAGCTTTGGGCGCGACACACCTATTATTACAAAATCTATTTGTTTTGGTATGTCGCTCCTCTGGGATTTCGACTGTCGACGATGGTCGACGAGGATTACTGATCCAGCCCCAAATAACTCCCATAGGCCGACTATTTAGCGATTTATGGGGCCCTCTCTAGTAACTTTGTGAGGGTTCTCTACAAAGAGAACCAACCTTGACCGCTAACAGCGCGTCACCTTACCTTAACCTGCCACCCAACTCCCCATGCAAAATTCACAATAGCATACATCGTAAACCTTGCAACAAAACACATTCCAAACCATCAACAGAATACATTCTAATCATCGCTGCATTCATTTTCCCAAAATTGCTTCGGTCAATCCTTTACTGAATTCGCATTCCCTCTTTGCAACCAAGCAATCTTAATTTCCCCGAAATTGATATGCTGTAATGAAACGCATATTCAAATCCAAAACGGAACATCAACCATCGCCTACAACTATACTAAGCCGCATACATTTCCCCGAAATTACTTCGGTTAATATTTTACACAAATGATATTCCTTGCTTTCACCCAAGCAATTCCAATTTCCCCCGAAAATGCATGCCCATACTTGCTCGCGTTCCCAACGCCAATTCCCCGGTACACCCAATCAACGAATCCAACTTAGCTTATACGGCAAGGATTCACTGGAACTGTATTCCTATGCGAGCATAGCAACTCTTCTCGAAATTCCTCGGAAGTGACAGTGTGGGGGTTGAAGTATGGATGCCAACTTACGGCACAGAATTCACTTAATCCCCCAACACTTGTTTCGACGTTGGAAATTGTTCTTCAAAAGGAATAAAGAACGAATGAAAACACACCGGGGTAGTTTTATTGTTAAAGTTGTTTTTTTTTAATTTATTTTTATTGTTAATGTTAATAGCGCACTTCCAATATTAAGTTCTTCTAATTTAACAATCCTTTAGTATTTAATGTAATTTATAAATGAGTTCCTTTGTATAACAAAAACACTTTGTTTAGACTGAATGTCTTTACAAATTTTGATTGTGGTTACTTGTTAAAAGCGCACTTCCGATATGAAGCTCTTCTTATATAACAATACTTCCGTGTTGAATGGAATTTATTAATGAGTTCCTTTGTATAACGAAACCACTTTATTTGGACTGAGTGTCTACAAATATTTATACCTTTTTTTACTTGTTAAAAACGCACTTCCGCGGAGAATGAAATTCGAGTTCTATAAAAGATGAAAATAGAACTAACGCTCGACCTTGTGTGTGTACTCGCACCACGGTGGTTAAAATTTCGACTAGTGCGGCAGCGTGAATGCGCGCGATGGTGATTGAGATGTGACTGATAAATCAGGGGTGAGATTTGTATTTCATCCCACACACAGGACAACCAAAAGAGACCACGCCTCTGCTCTCTCAACCCCACGCCCGTCGAAGTGTGGGTAACTTTTGTTAATAGGGAAATTGACGGACATGGAGAATAAGAGAACAGAAAACATGATATGCTGTGATCTCGGGGTAGCTTTGGTTGTGTGTGTTGGTATCAGATGCAGCTACTGACATGACCTGGTGACCCAGTGGTACGGCTATGGTGTAGTCAGAGAGCATTGAACCCTGGAAAGACAGAAATACGAAGGAGAGGAAAACCTAGCTGATGTCACTCCCCTGCAAAAAGAGATCATTGATCCCAAGCGTATGGATGATCTGGGGGAGTCAATAGGACGCCGCTGATGCTTGGGAAATAATCAGCGTGAGAACCAGACTCTAAGACGCTGAAATAACCCCTGCGATTTTGCTATGATGCAACAGCGTCGTTCGTTTAGAATTGCTGTTGCTAACCGACATTATGAGATTTCCGATAGGAAACTCATGGTTAACAAGAATGGAGTTGCCGTATGGCAAGAATGTAGCTAAACTCAATTATGCATTATCTGCATGGGATAATGAGTTTAGCTATGCGTCCGTTTGACATGTTTTACAGAGGAATAACATATAAAGGAAATGTGTAGGTATGACGCGCTGAAAGCGGTCGAAATTAGGTAGGAATTGTGGTTGGAATTGTGGGTTGGTTCTCATGTAGAATAGAGAACCCCCACAACAGTAAATTTATTTCTGCTATGAAATTTTCTCCATTTCATTAGTCAGTCACAATCCAACCACCGCTGCGTGCACACACGTCAGAATCGGTTCGCCCACACAGTCACTATCCAACCGCCATCAAGCGCGCATCTCCCCTCTTATCATCCGCCAGTGAGTCGAGTCGCAACCGCCAAGGCGCACACACGCGGTCAGTCGGGTCCCAACCGCTCAGTGCTACTAGAATAATTCGGATGAAAGTTTTAATCTACGGGAGGCAAAACGGAGCGAGTGCTTTCGCAATGTTGTAAAGAAATGAATAACGAGTGCTTTCGGAAAATTGTAACGGAATAAATAATAGCATTTGCAAATAAACAAGACGTGGACCAAAATAGTGATTCGCTGGATTAAAGATAAACGGGGACGATCGCCTTCGCACGCGAGGCATTCGGGTGTATGGTCTTCGAACCCTCCGAAGATTTATCAAATAAAAACTGTAAAATATTTTAAAACAATATATACAAAGTGACGAATTTCGTTTAAGAACTTAACAATAAAAAGAAAAGGTTTACAACAAACAATCCGCAAGCGTTTCATTTTTGCTCTTTCTTGGCGAACGGTTATCGACGGAACGGGCAACTATTCTTCTGTGAAATCCCGGTGAACGACCTTCAGCGACTTCGGCGGTGGGAGTTTAGTGAACCCCGCGCCTTTGACGGCGCACCCACCAAGGCCCCCCACAACTTTGGATTGGGTGTTTTGCACTTCTGTCCCTTGGTGGTCTATGGACAAAACTGACATTAAAGTGTAACCCACTGTTACCCGTAGCCGTTGGGTTCCTCAGCTCGCTCGGTTCGCCGCCACAGGATAGTCCGCCCGTGTAACTCAAACTAAGGGTTCTTGGACATTCGCTCCACACAGTGCCTCTTTCCAGTCTCGGTTGCGTACACCGACAACTGGGGCCCCCATACAACGTAAACACGAAAACAAAATCACCACGCTCTTCAATTTTACTTAACTTTATTTAATAATTTAACATTCTTACACAAAAACGCGCACCTTTCTTTCTTCCGGTTAAAGCCTACCACACAAAAAACCGTTGTGTTACAAAAAAAAAAAACCGTTACAAAAAAACCGTTACAAAAAAACCGTTACAAAAAAACCGTTCTGTTACAAAAAACCGTTCTGTTACAAAAAACGGAGACTATCAACTTAAAAGAACCGTCAATTACAGTACGATTACATACTTCGAACTGAACAAAAAAAAACCGTCAACCACACTCTGTTCGAAAAACCGGTCTCAAACAACCGTCAAGAATGTCGCAACCATCAAGAATGTCACAACCGTCAAGAAATTCACAACGCTTCTTGCCCTTTCTTTTTTTCTTCTTGTTTCAACGAAGGTTCCCCAAGATGATCAACTTCGAAACTAACCGAAGATACCAGCGCCGAAGAGAAACCGGGTTTATATACCAGCTGTATTTAGTTCCAACTTCAACTTAGCCACATTTATTTGGTTTTAAACTTAAGCTGAATTTATGTGTGATCTAATGCAATTTAACATATATTTTGCATCATGCGTTTGTTCTGATATATTTAAATTATTTAAATGTTCTATGTGCAATGTAGCTAAGTTTGTTACCATTGGAACAAAGACGGTGGGGGAGTTACTTACCTAACAGTCGCTGCATGCATTGGTTCACTACTTGGCGGGTGCCAAAGTAGCTATCCAGGGGTGTCACGTGGAGACTGCATGTCAACTTGGATTGAACAGGGACAGGGATCGCCCTGGCCTTCACCGGGTTGAAAGCAATCAGACACTTTGCCCTGTATGTTCGCTCCCATCCCCCCATACTGCACACGCCACCAGCTTTTCTGTCATACTTGCTTGTAATTTTCTGCGAATTGTTACGTTGTATATCTTGTGAATTGCACGAATTTCTACTTAATATTAATAACAAGAAAATACTTAACGAGGTAAAAGTAAGTCCTTTCTCATTAAACATTTCCTGCTAGTATTTTATTTATAGATCCTTCATCTTTCCTTTGATTTCCTCATTGGTAATTGAGATGATGTATCCACCGTAAATAAATCCCCTCATAGGTATGCATTCTTTGATCCCGACGATTTCCATTCAGCTCTACAGACTTTGACTCATTTATACAAGACCTTCTGTCTCAGGAACATGACCGAAGCGGAGTTGTTGCCCAATTCCCTCATATGACTCGAGATCTTCAGCAATATGTTTTGGAAGTATTCAGGGTCAGGCAACTGGACATCGTTGACTTTCTTGTTCGTGAATATAATTCCAAAACGGAGGAACTACTACATTCGCATGATTCGCATTATGGATGAGAGTAGCCTCTTAGCTCGGCGTCGTTTGTTGACTAGTTACATTGAATTGCTTGGAACCGGATGGCGACAAAAGCCAAATTTATTTCCAGATGAACAACAAGGAGCTCAATGAGTTAATTGAAATCGCTGAGAAGTGTATTGCAGATCTCGAACGCAAGAAACTCGATGACATCATTGGAATGGCAGAGATGATGTGGCGACTCTAACAGATACACCCACACAATTCGCAAAATAGTGAAGAGCACCGAACGAAAAATCGAAGAAGAAAATACATCAGAGCCGTATACCATAGCGATAACAAAAATAATTCACATCAGTGGAGTATAGTCGAGTTTAAAAAGGAAATTCTAAAATCGGCCAGTAGCCCAATGGGTAACGCTTAGGTTCAATTTTTGGTGATTCAAACTGTCATAGCGTCAGTTCGAATCACACGTTCTTCTTCACTATTATTTCAAACCCTATTATTGGTGACTACGTCTTGATCTGTGTACACGCAGCACACACTTCCCGTAGTAAACAGAACTCCACACACAATCATGACTTCCGCATAGAGCACCAAGGCACACTCGCTTGCTCCGACATTCTCTCGTTCGCTCGTCGTTCGAGCCGAAGCTGATCGTAACGAAGTTACTGGGAATGAGTGGTGTGGCGACTCTAATAGATACACACACAATTCACAAGCAAAATAGTGAAGAGAAGAAAATACATCAGAGCCGTATACCATAGCGATAACAAAAATAATTCACATCAGTGGAGTATAGTCGAGTTTCAAAATGAAATTCTAAAAACTGATGGGTAACGCTTAGGTTCAATTTTTGGTGATTCAAACTGTCATAGCGTCAGTTCGAATCACACTTTCTTCTTCACTATTATTTCAAACGCTATAATGAGTCTTGCTTATCTCCAGTCAGCTAACCAGGAGAAACAGGCAGAAGTCAAGAATTAAATTCAACGTGCATTTGCATTCATTGTTATGTATTATCCTGCGAACGCATCCGTAAAGATGGTTCCTTAGTGTTGTAACGAATTTAACCAAATTATTGGTAATCAAAATTATGTCGTAGAAACTTCATTAGTTTAGAATTTAATGGACACCGTTGCTTTTCCGGTATAATTCACATGCGCTGAAACAATTCAAGGATGCTCTTCTATTGAAAATGTACGCTGGAGGTAGAGAAATTGCGATAGTTGCGGAAAAAAATATGCACAGGAAATTGCTTTACTTTTGAATATCAACAAAGTGCAGAAAGAGGTAATCCGACGTGAGCAGAGGCAAGTTCCCAAGGTACACCAGGTCAAACATTGTTTGTTTGTTTTGAACGCCTCGGTGGATTTATTTAAACGTTATTTGTTTCTGACTTAATTTATTACGGCTTAAGATTATTAAGTATTCATCCTATGATTGTTACATTGATTATAAACATTTTTGCTACTAGTTTATCGTGTACATGTCCTATTAACTATTTACCATATACTTAAACTACACTAATTCGAATGGCTTCACTCGTTTTAGCATTCTCACCAAACCCTCATTAGCCAAGAGAACATCAACCTCCATGTTTATTTGCTGGTGAAATCCCAGTTCATTCCATTGAGCATACTTCTTGATGGCATTATCGACATTGTCCACGTCCAGGTCTTCATGTAGATCGTCATTACGTATGTACCAAGTACCATTGGTCATACTTCTAAATACTTAATTTTAGAGTAGTTATATCCGGTTGATCTGACACTACTACGCTACACCTATCCAGTTAAACGAGACCAAATCGGGGCATTTCGATTTTATAAATAAACGTATTGAACACTAGCCAGTATATATCAATCACATTCAAACACGACAGCTAAATATCCTGGAATGACTCTTGATGCTAACCCCAGATGAAAACATGTCAAGAAACAACAAGAAGAACTGAAGTTGAAGTGCAGAAAGATGTACTGGTTACTGCCTTGTCAACGTGCAACAAGATATTACTCTATCACCAAGTCCTGAAACCAGTATGAACTTACGGTATATAACTCTGGGGCTGTACCAGTCGGATCAACCGGATATAACTACTCCAAAATAAAGTATTTAGAAATATGGCCAATGCTCCTTGGTACATACGTAATGACGATCTGCATGAAGATCTGGACGTGGACAATGTCGATAATGCCATCAAGAAGTATGCTCAAAGACATGAACAGCGATTACATCAGCAAATAAACAACTAGGTTGATGTTCTCCTAACTAATGAGGGTTTGGTGAGTATGCTAAAACGAGTGAAGCCATTCGAATTAGTGTAGTTTAACTATAGATTGTTAATAGGAAATGTACAGGATAAACTAGTGGCAAAAATGTTTATAATCAAAGTAACAATCATAGGATGAATACTTAATAATATTAAGCCGTAATAAATTAAGTCAGAAACAAATAACGTTTAAATAAATCCACCGAGGCGTTCAAAACAAACAAAAAATGTTTGACCTGGTGTACCTTGGGAACTTGCCTCTGCTCACGTCGGATTACCTCTTTCTGCACTTTGTTGATATTCAAAAGTAAAGCAATTTACTGCGCATCCGTTTTTCCGGATCTATCCCAATTTCTCCACCTCCAGCGTACATTTTCAATAGAAGAGCACCCTTGAATTGTTTCAGCGCATGTGAATTTTACCGGAAAGCAACGGTGTCCATTAAATTCTAAACTAATGAAGTATCTACGACCTAATTTTAATTACCAATAATTTGGTTAAATTCGTTACAACACTAAGGAAGCATCTTTACGGATGCGTTCGCAGGATATTACATAACAATGAATGCAAATGCACGTTGATTTTAATTCTTGACTTCTGCCTGTTTCTTCTTGTTAGCTGATTGGAGATGTGCAAGACTCATTGAGCTTCTTGTTGTTTGAATTTGACTTTTGTCGCCATCCGGTTCCAAGCAATTCAATGTGACGGTAGTCAACAAACGACGCCGAGTTAAGAGGCTACTCTCACCCATAATAATGCGAATGTCCCAGTCAAAGGATTTAAGTAGTTTCTCTGTTTTGGAATTATGTTCACGAATAAGAAAGTCAACGATGTCCAGTTGCCTGGCCTTAGATACTTCCAGAACATATTGCTGAAGGTATCGAGTCACATAAGCGAATTGGACAACAACTCAGTTTCAGTAATGTTCCTGAGACAGAATGTGTTGTATAAATGAGACAAAGTCTGAAGAGCTGAATGGAAATCGGCGGGATCAGAAAATCCATACTTACGAGAAGATTTATTTATGGTAGATACGTCATCACAATTACCAATGAGGAAATCAATGGAGAGATGAAGGATCTATAAATAAAATAATAGCAGGAAATGTTTAATGAGAAAGGAAATAGTTTTACCTTGTTCAGTATTTCCTTGTTATCAATATTGAGTAGAAATTCGTGCACTTTTACAAGATATACAACGTAACAATTCGCGGAAAATTACAAGCAAGTACGACAGTAAAGCTGGTGGCGTGTGCAGTATGTCGAATTCACGGCTTGTGGATGTTATGTGGAACTTGTGCTGTTTAGGTGGCGCCGTGGTGAATATAGAATAAAATAAATATGGGTTTTTTAAAACCTACATATGTATTCAAATTAATGTGCGATTAAAAAAAACACAATTAATTTAAACAAGACGTGTTTTTCATATTTCTTATATTAGTTGTAAATTAAATTATTACTTATAAACAATGCGATACCAAAGAGGCATACAACGTTTGCGATGATAGTGAAAACCCTCTTATTCGAACCGACGCAATAACGGTTAGAATCAATAAAAGATAGAACTAAAGCTCAACGAATTCAATCTCCAAACTCAAATACATTAATCGATGTGGAGATGTTATGTTATTGGAGTGGTATAGGGCTTTAACGGGTGTGCTTTGATTTCTCGGTGGAGTTATTCTTCACTATTATTCGCGTGGGTATCTGTTAGAAAAGCCACAAGTATCAACCACGTGACAGTTGGAATTTAAAATGCTGCTTGAATAGTAAAGAAAAAGTTGCATTGTATGAGTCTTGTATTCTTTTATTGTAGAATAGTTTCCTTTTCCCTTTTATTGGGCTCCATTTTTAAACAAACATCTATAATACACCTGTGGGGGTTTCTCTATTCTATATGAGAAACAACCCACAATTCCAACCACAATTCCTACCTAATTTCGACCGCCTTACAGCGCGTCAAATCAACCCCATTTCCCCCTACTTACCTGTTCACCTGCAGAGCATGTTTCCACCAAGGACACATAGCTAAACTCATTGTACCACGCAGACAATGCATAAATGAGTTTAGCTTACCTTTTTTGCCATACGGCAACTCGTGTCCATGTCGATTAGCGACAACCAAATCCAGGCGGACGAAGTTGTCGCATCATTGCAGATCCGCTTGGGAAATTTATCAAAACATTCGATTGAATCACGTGATAATATTTCCCTAGCGTTACTTCGGCTCCTCACTGAACCACAGCTACTGCGTGTAGCAAACAACCAGTAGGATACCCGATTCCCAGGCCGGCTCCTCGCTATCCACCCGCTACTCCGAATAGCAAACAATAGTCAGGACGCCCGCCTCTACCACCCTTACTCCCACGCATGGATTCTTCTTTCTAGGGACTCCCGCGGATGCGATCAACCCTGGCTCGAACCTCTTCCATCCCGATAGGCCCTGACCTATTCGGACGACAAACCGGTTGGTCCAAGTGACCCATAACAGGTCAGTGGACCACGCCGCACACCCCTTGCCCATGTGGCATCAACGCGGTAACAACGTGTCCACTCCTTGTATCGACCCAGGCCCACCGACCCAAGAACTCGTCACTCAGGACAGTTCCAATACCTTGTGGGGGTTCTCTACATCACACGGAGAACCAACCCACAACCCTTCCTGCAAACATGCAAAAATCAAATCCTCAACGGAACATTAGCAAGTATACCAAGCCGCACACATTTCTCCGAAGTTCATATGCCTTAACAAAGCGTATATTCAAATCCTCAACGGAACATTAGCAAGTATACCAAGCCGCACACATTTCTCCGAAGTTCATATGCCTTAACAAGGCGTATATTCAAATCCTCAACGGAACATTAGCAAGTATACCAAGCCGCACACATTTCTCCGAAGTTCATATGCCTTAACAAAGCGTATATTCAAATCCTCAACGGAACCTTACCAACCAACTAAACCGCGCACATTTCCCCCGAAATTATCTCGGTCAACATTTCTATCTAAACGATACCCCTTTCTTGCACCCAAGTAATTTCAATTTCCTGGTATACACAACCAACGAATCCAACTTAGCTTATACGGCAAGGATTCGCTGGAACTAAACTCATATGCATAGGCATAGCAACTCTTCCACTAGATTCTTAGGAAGCGACAATGAGTTTAGGACGCCACTACCACAACGCAATGGATTTTCAATTCCATGAGTCAGTCGCTGTCCAATCGCCATCAAGTGCGCATCCTCCTCTTATCGTCCACCAATGATTCGAGCTTCAACCGCCACCCGGGGCACACACGGAGTCGACATCCGATCGCCACAGTTTCGAATATTTCCATCCGGTCCACTCAGTCGGCGCTGACGTGGTGTACTTCAGTAGTCCGTTGTCGGTACGTGAAGTGCATTTCGGCCACCTAATGTTCAGATAGTTATTGCATTGCGCAAATACCACACAAACAGTATTTCGGTTAGTTATTGGATGTATCTAGGACATTTGTACATGGGTGCGTGAATATGCGTGTGAAGAGTTAACATCGTTAATGGGTAACCCATGTGATTGTTCAGGTGCTTGCTGAAGACGAAATAAAGAAGGAAAACATCAACAAGCCAGTGCGTTTTATTTCCTCTTCCTCTTCCCCGTTGGTGAAAATTTCGGTTGTATACTTCCAGTGACGGGCTCCTCGATAGTATAGTGGTTAATATACCCGCCTGTCACCCGGGAGACCGGGGTTCGTTTCCCCATCGGGGAGCCTCTGGCGCAAGACTAATGACCTTGCCCAGAAAAAATAAATCATTACGGAAAATTTAACAAGCCTCAGGACTTGCTAAATAAGGCCAAGACCGGTTCCCGGTTGTAGTGCCGATGATGATGATGGTGATGATGGTGATACTTCCAGTGACGTGTTGGAGGCGCAGTGAAACCGCGTCCGTGCTGGCGCCTACCTACCACCCCCACAACCTCACCACCGCGCCTTCCGAAGCGAGAAGACCTACCTTATCTTTCAAGCGTCTAGCCATCCTTCCAATCCATCACCAACCTCACTTCCTTCCGACACCCATTAAACTACTCCTTCCGCCCTACCATTATTTCGTGACTACGTCACTGGCGGGGGAGTACTGTGGGGGTTTCTCTATTCTATATGAGAAACAACCCACAATTCCAACCACAATTCCTACCTAATTTCGACCGCCTTACAGCGCGTCAAATCAACCCCATTTCCCCCTACTTACCTGTTAACCTGCAAAGCATCTTTCCACCAAGGACACATAGCTAAACTCATTGTACCACGCAAACAATGGGTAAATGAGTTTAGCTTACCTTTTTTGCCATACGGCAACTCGTGTCCATGTCGATTAGCGACAACCAAATCCAGCCGGACGAAGTTGTCGCATCATTGCAGATCCGCTTGAGAAATTTATCAAAACATTCGATTGAATCACGTGTTAATAATTCCCTAGCGTTACTTCGGCTTTTTTCCAGACACTTCATTCGCTGGGGATCAATGTTCTCTTTTTGCAGGTGAATATCATCAGCTTAATTCCCCTCTCTTTCTCAGTTCTGTCTTCGTATGGATCAATGTACACTGAACTCGCCATAATACCGAATCAGGTCAACGGGTTCCGCTCAGAACTACATTGATTCATGCACATACAACCAAATCCACCCGAAGATAATCGTACAGCGTGCTTCTGTTCTCTCATTGCCCCGCTCTCTTCGATCATCAGTTTACCGACGTAACCTACCACACATCGAAGAACGTAGCAATGAGAGAGCAGAAGTATGTTCTCTTTTGGTTGTATCCAATTTATTCCCTTTTCAAGTCAGTCGATTAACGTGATTGAGCTAGTGAGGTTGTGTCGCTAACCACCGCCGCGTATGCATGCTTATGCACACGCTCGTCCGCGGACACTCAATGTTATGTTAAATAAGTCAGTTCAATTTGTACGTTGTATGGTTGAAAGTGACGATTAATAATTATTAGAAATATTATCTGAGTTATGTGTTGTGTGACGGCATCGGAATGTTCTCACTAGTGAATATTTTCAATAAATTGAAACGCTTGCTGGCAGTACTATCTGTTATCTTTCTTATTGATTACTTTGGCGTCTTAACTCACTTATTTGAATTAGACTTCAATCGTTTATTTATCTATCAACTTGAAGGAGATGTCGTCCAATATGCTCATTGGATTCGATACAATCAGAAAGTGGACGTGCGCCCCATAAATGTTTACAATTACACATTCCTCAATAAATGTGAACATAAATGTGTGGAAGAAGGTACTTCGCCAGTAAAACCGATAATAACGTTTATAATCAAATCAGCGATGCCGCATTTTGAGAGACGAATGGCTATACGACAAACCTGGGGTTTCGAGCAACGTTTTTCTGACGTTATTATTCGAACAATATTCTTTCATAAGGAATACGTGCCATACGCTGGCACATCGCCACTTATACCCCCACACACCTTTCCCACCAGTAACCGTAATTTTAAATGGTGACGAACAATTCTGTTCAGTGCAACCCCGACTCTGGCGCGGTTGACGTTTGCTTTTGTTTTTGGGCACTGAACGAACGCTAACTTTACTATTCGTTGAGTATGCAGTATAAAAAGTGTGCATGGCGAGCACTCGTACCCTCTGGCTTTTGACACAACCTGGATCGAAGGTCTCGTTTTTAAATTACTGAATACTGGCCTCAGTAAAACGCTGTGTAGTATCATCTACCAGTTCGTTCTAAACAGAACCTTCCAAGTTCGAGTGAATGGAAAGCTTTCCCGAACTTTCAACGCCGCTGCAGGCGTACCACAGGGCTCTATTCTAGGTCCCATCTTATTTAATATCTACACCTCAGATATTCCTCTCCCTGTGGATGGTAGAGTAAACCAGATTTGCTATGCGGATGACGTCCTAGTGTATACGTCATCTAAAAGCCCAAAACTCGCAACAAACCGACTCAACCGTCATCTGGACGAACTGTATCAGTATTACAGTCGATGGAAAATTCGACTTAACCCATCCAAAGCAGTAGCTATAATTCTGAGTAGTAAACACTCCCAACCTACTTCTCGATATTCACAGAATATCCAAATAGAAATGGAGATACTACGATTAGACCACAAGACAGGATGAAATATCTTGGGGTCACTTATACCCCAAAAATGAATTTCATCAAACATGTGACCCACATCCTCCAAGGGGGCCTCGGTCGGTCTAAGCAACTGCACAACATCTTGAAGTCGAACAACAAAGTTGACACCAAAGTTAAGCTTCTCTGCTATAAGCAGCTAATCCGATCTGGTATATCGTACGCCTTTCCCATATGGTCCTGCATATCTTCGGTTCAAATGGAAAGACTTCGCGTTTTCGAAAGGAAACTCCTCAGAAGATGCACCAATCACACTAGAAGGCCTGACGGTCGCCATTATCCCAACTCTCACCTATACGAAGGCGCCTCCATTACCCCTATCGACGAGTACTTGCTTCAATTAACATACAAGTACCTCGAAAGCATTCAGAACAGCGAGAACCCACTTGTACGGGACTCTTGCGTTCTTGACCCTTCTCTCTCTCTCGATCTCTTCGGATCAAACCCACACAATTTCTTCTTCAGTACAAAACGGAAGAAACCACCCTTCCCAACAACATTCCCCTCTATAATAGAGGATTCCTGGACCCATCCCATAGGGTCTAGTATTAACAAACCACTCACACGAATGCACAGTACAAGACGGCACAAACACAAACATAGACACCCACCAAAGCGCAGATTATCAGACGCCCCAGACGTGATCTGCGTTTACTACCGCACCCAAGACCTACCGGTCTTGTACGATTTCTTTCCCACCATCCCTCTATACAAGTAGTTAGAGAACACCTGGACTAACACTGTCCGCACTATCCTTGGATACCCCCACTTTTTTCTTTTCTTTTCAGATATCGCGAGACCGAGCCCAACATCCTCACGGATGTGGGTGATTCTGGTTATCGCAAGATGACCAGAAGTCAGAGACAAGATGAAGAACACATCTGTCCTTGTCTCGCTAAAGTCGGCCCTCTCGCCACCCATTTTTTTTTTCACTCGTTCCCTATCTTTTTACGGTGGTGAGCGTCAGAGTTATTAATAGAAATATAAGACACTTTGTCAACATTATTAGCCTTTTAAAACTTCAGAAGTGGGATTTAGCCCAGATCCAGCAGGAGCAAAGCCAGCAGAATGAAGACACCGGAGGACGAGTTGAAGAAGTGTGTCTTAAAGGGAGAAAAAGTGAAGTCCCAGATCCTGCACAAGTTGGTAGTCCACACAGGACTACGCGAAAACGAACCAGGTGAGAACAGCAGGCGATACCAAAGAGGAATATACACCGGATAACGACGGACAAAACACAGTGAAGAAACTGATGGGCGCAATTGAAGCCATGAAGACAAAGCTGGGTAAAATCGAGGTCATCCGAGCCAGAAAAAAGAATAACCGCCACAGAGGAGAAACCGATATCAAAGACCGGATATATGGCCAAGATGCTCTGTGAATTCGACCCTAGAAATACAGCAGGGCTATCCTTCACAGCATATGTAAGAAGAGTCCGGGAAACCAACTAGATGGAAGACTGGTCACGATGGCAGCCATCAGTAAACTGGCAGAGACAGCAAAACGTTGGTGCATGGGAGTTCTTCACTCATCATTCGAGGGATTCCTATGAAAATTACTAAATAATTTCCCGTCGGAATATGACGCAGCCGATCTACACTAACGTTTGTGGAATAAAAACCAAATGGCGGATGAGGATACAGAGGAATTTGTATTCGCCATGAAAGCGATCGAGAGCTCAGCTGGTCGAGAGGGCTCTTGTGAAATATGTGATATGAGGCAAAACCAACACAGAGTGTCGCGACATGTTGAAAGCATCGCAGCCCGACACCATACAGGAGCTCCTACAGAAAATTTGGTGGAACGAACGTGTAACACCACGGAGAAGGCAGATATTAACCCCAAGGCCCAATGTGGACGCAACCGAAAAGTCAGGGACAAATGCAGGAAGTCCGATATTATCCGCGACCAGATGCTTCAGGTGTAACCTAATTGGACACGTCGAACGAAATTACCCAGTAAACAGATGGGGTAGAGAAACAACTACAAGCGGATAAACGAAGACCATCCAGACCAGGACAAACGCAGAACAACCGACGGTGCAATGAGGCCAGACACATAGCCCGTAACTGCACAGTAAGTGGGAACCCAGTAGGTCAGAGCTCCAGTGGGTATTGCCAAGAGAGAAGAGCAAACCAGCTGTGGGTGCGAGAAGATGGTAGTTTGAACTACAAGACCGTATATATGAACGGGCAAGGGATCGACGCTTCTATTAACCTGGGGAGCGATTGCGTCCCGATGCAGAAGTCGATCGAAAACGCCTAAACTTTCGCTACGAGGAGGATTCCAGAAAATTCATCGGGTTCGTTGGAGGATTGTGCCGAACAATAGGAAAATGATATGCGGGCACTCAAATAGGCTCCCTACGAAACTGGTGCTGTTATAGGTTTTTAACAATTAAAGCGGATGTGTACTTTTATAATTGGTATCGTCAATGAATATATATTAATACGTTATTACGACTTATTTGGGAGGGGCGTCGGACCTCTTCGTTGGTCGACGCTTCTGGTTTCTAGTTACAGGGGGGGGGGGGGGGGGGGGGGGGGGGGCGCAGGATTCTTGAGCCCCCTGTTCTCTTCGTTAGTCTTGATTTATTTATTTAATCACTCGCGGTTCGTTCGCGGATTATTTATTGGCTTGCTACTCGCGATGGATACACGCGGTTTAGTTATAAGTCGGGTTTCCCACTCGTTTATTCAAAACGTTAGTTCAATCGTATTCGAGTGTCGTCGTTAATTAATTCTTTGATTCAATTGTAAGCGTATACCGTCGTTGGTTCAATCTTTTCTCAACTGACTTATAATTTTTATTCCGGTTTGACATCTTATTTTTATTACGACGCGAACGCCTTTATATTTTATTATTGCCAGGTAGTTTTTATGTGAATTTAAATTAAATATAAATGGAGAGATAGTGAGGGGAATTTTTTGGGTATTTGGGGGTTTTGGGTTAGGCCTTGGACGTGGAGTACGTAACAGTGCGAAGTGCTAGTTGTCCCGGATGACAGTCAGCCATACAAAGTAATAATTGGGCGACGATTACCTGATCAACCTCAAGCCCAAATCGAGAAGATCCACAACGAACTCAAAATTAGCGATTATACTGCGAGCAGTGAAACGAAACTTTTCGCCGTCACAGACGAATCAGCTAAACAGGAGCGGACAGGCATTAGAGGTGACGAACTGGACATGGGGGAAATCGGAAAAAGGGGGAAAGGGAAACTAAGTGGATTGGTAAGCTCACCGAGATTACTTCGCTCGAAGTGCTAACGAACGAGGTCAGTATAACTGGGGGGAAGCACAATAGAACTTAACACAACATAGCCAGTGTGCGTTCAACCTTACCGCATACCCCTCCCAAACGGAAGTTAGTAGAAGAAAAAGTCGATGAATATATGCAACGGGGAGTTATCCAATCATCAACCTCCAGTTTTTGTGCACCAATAGTCCTCACGAAGTAGAAAGATGGCGAAGCAGGATGTGTATCGGCTACCGGAGACTAAACAAAGTAACGGTCAAGCAGAAGTTCCCGATGCCTATTGTGGAGGAGACCTGTGGGGTAGTTTTTGGCTGGGCACCGTCATGGGCGCTGGTTACCACACTCCCACTGTTTCGCACTTCAACAATTCTCCAACGAAGGATGAAACAAAGTTCGCCACACACCGTCCACAAGAAGTAATTAATTCAAACTCACTTTTTGTTTATTATTAAAGGTTCTTTTTATTCACAACAAGTCTTACTGCATTTAATTTTTGTTTATTATTAAAGGTTCTTTTTATTCACAACAAGTCTTAGTACATTTAATTTTTGTTTATTATTAAAGGTTCTTTTTATTCACAACAAGTCTTAGTACATTTAATTTTTGTTTATTATTAAAGGTTCTTTTTATTCACAACAAGTCTTACTACATTTAATTTTTGTTGATTATTAAAGGTTCTTTTTATTCACAACAAGTCGTACTACGTTTAACCAGATTACAGAAAACAGATCCTGATTACACTGATGATGAAACGGATGCACCAAAAAAAATGTTAGACAGTGTACTCTACTTGTATGGCATTATCCTGGAGCCACAAGAAAAATTACTTTTAATTGAACATATTGTATTTAATTCAAACTACCGACTGCGGCACAACCGAACTAACTGCCTTTTCCACGACCACTCCTGTGTGTGACCACTATGGAGTATAATATCTGACTGTTCAATTGGTGCTCACAAAAGAAAAGGGAAACCTCAAGGAAACTGCAAAAGAGGAGGAGCTACACGATTAACTCGAGGTAGTTAATCGTGATTGGACCGGGGGGAAATAGGCATACATGATGCGTATGTGTGTACGCCTCGCATACGATCGTCCGGCGACCCTGGACGGATGCCAACATCGCTACAGCATCTAACACGAATGCAAACAATAACATCTGGGGTGCGAAAGACCCGAACCGAAGATCTGGTCATCCTATGGGAGGCCATAAATCAACATTTCGGTTGACGATGTGAATTCCCTTTGGCCCGCCGACGGGTGGCGGCCGTTATTAGGGATTTTGTATGCATAGCATTCTGTGGTGCCAATGCGATGTTTAGGGTATTGCAACGAATATAGGGTGCAGCCATTGCCAGATGTTGAAAGTAAACACTTGCTGGCTGCATCCAATTCGTTTCTTGTTTGCGGTCCCTGATCGGTGGAGACCGATAATACGAAACCAGCAATTGCTGGTAATTAGGGAAATGTTTGGTTTGCCTCAGCCGAAACCTTGTCGGCGGTGGCAAACCAATGGGACCTAATAGCCGCATGCAAGGAGTGCCATGGGCAAACCAATAAAACGAGTCAACAAGGAACTCTTTGTTGATGTTGTTTCCATAGCATAAGGCTAAGGCACGAGATGCCCTGGGTAGAATGTATGCCTAAGGATAGGATTTCCAATGCCACGGCAATGTGATAATCTTTGCCGTGGACTTATGTTTTTTTTTTTTCTTAAGAATCAATGCCTGGTCGAGGGTGAATTTTCGATGCCACGGCAAGGTGATAAGCTTTGCCGTGGACTTAATGTTTTTTTAGGAATTAATGCCTGCCCGAGGGTGAGTTTTCGATGCCACGGCAAGGTGATAAACTTTGCCGTGGACTTAATGTTTTTTTAGGAATTAATGCCTGCCTGAGGGTGAGTTTTCGATGCCACGGCAAAGTGATAAGCTTTGCCGTGGACTTAATGTTTTTCAGGGGTGGTGTTGGAGAAAAAGGGGTTTGGAAGGAAAACCCCCCACAGAAAAGGTAAGCTGCCTAACTGATATTCAAAACAGTTATCCGATTGGGTAACTGTATTAATTCCAGCGATTTGGCTGGGGGTAAATGCCGTAGCAAGATTACGCAACCTTGCTGAAGTTCGACCGAGAGGTAAGTCGTTCGCCTGGAATAGTGGGGATCGAGCGATGCATGGCTCTTCGGGCCCTGAAAAGCCCCACAGACCCTTGTAACCTTAGCCGGGAAAAAAATACTTCACGACATTGGAACTCAAGTCCGATTATCACCAGATACCCACAGCGAAACAAAGTAGGAAATATACCGCTTTTGCTACGGAAAACGGATTGTATGAATTCATTCGCATCCCGTTCGACTTTGTGAATGTCCCAGCATTCTTCTAAATGTACATGAATCAGATAAAAGCATGCATGAAGTAGTCGGTACTGACCCTCAATATCAGAAAGTGTGCATTCCTGAAAACCAGTATTGAGTTTCTAGGACGTCAACTGGACGGGAGCGGAATAAAACCAGGCAAGCCAAACATAGCGGCGGTTAAAGTGTTTCCTGAACCAGAAAATATGCATCACGTGAGGCAATTCCTGGGCCTTACCGGTTATTTTCGGGGGTTTGTACCGAGGAACATGCAAATAACAGCGCCCTTAACCAATCTGCTAAAAGAGGGAAATCCCTTCGCGTCGATGGAGAGGCATCAGGCGGCATTTGAAGACCTCAAGTTCGCACCAATTAACCCTCCTGTCATGGCATTATACGATGGAGACAGTAATTGAAACGAGTTCGATGGCGAGTGCTACGATGAGGCGGCGCACATGGGCTTCGACACCCTTGAAAGGGTGAGAAAGGCGTACTGGTTCCCAAGGATGCGAAGTTTTGTCAGGGGCTATGTCGAGGGATGTGTGGAGTACGCGTATACAAAGAAAAATGGCGGAGCGACAAAAGGAGAACTGCACTGTGCGAAGAGGGTGCCCGTACTCTTCCATATGGTCCATCTGAACAATCTCGGACCCTTTATCACTGGAAGAGGAGGAACTAAACACTTGATAGCACTGGTGGGCGACTTTACCAAATACACGGCCTTGAAAGCCGTAAGGACAACTAATACAAAACGAGTGACAGCCGTGCTCAACCAGGTCAGCGAATTCTTTGGTATGCCCAAACGCCTAATCGCCGACAGAGTTACAGCCAGCGAATTTGCAAGATATTGTCAAACCTACGGCATACAGCATATTTTGACGACCGTAAAACACTACGTGCCAACGGGCAAGTAGAAAGGGGCAACCGCATGGTACTAGCGGCGCTCAAGTGTGATCATGTGGCAACCAGGGATCGGGCGCAACAGTTGAGGAGCATTCAATGGAGTCTGAATACGACGAGGAGCACAACCACAAGGATGGCCCCACACGAACTAATGTTTGCCCGTAAGCAAGGGGAAATTGCTGGAGACAAATTGTTGTTGGAACTTGAACACGAGGTATGCCATGGTCAAGGCGAAATGAAACAGAAGCGAAATGCTGCCCTGCACTGCATCATGGTAGTTCAACAAAAGCAGAACGAAAGCTTCGATAAGGCCCACAGAAGACCAACCACATATAAAGTAGATGATTTGGTATTGGCAGAACGGGAGTCTGTAGAAACCGGTGAGTCCCGGAAGCTTGTTCCAATTTATAGGGTACCCTACGTCGTGGCGAAAGTGTTGGGAAATGTTTTGAAAGATCCCCCGGGGGGGCGCAACGGACCCAAAAGAAATTCGAGTCCATAGAAAGTTAAAGTCGGATGAAGATGTGGTGCGGCCTATTTGGTGACGACAGCCATTCCGAGAGTGAAGCAGACGAAACGGAATCAGATCTGGACATCGACGCGCCCGACCCAAGGTTTCCAGAGAGACTCGAGGACGAGTCGTAGATCGGGATCCCACCAATGGCCGTAATTTTACATGGTGAAGAGCAACTCTGTTCAGTGCAATCCCGTGTTGAAGTCCGCTATCGACAGCGAATGTTCTCCAAGTGATGTCAGCCCTCGGCGGCGAGTGATTTCCTAGTGGTGAGTTGTTCCCCCCAATTGTCCTCACATACGGTGGTGTGACACGAAATTGGCGGAAAAAATCGGGCGTCCGTTTTGTTCTACGTGTGAGCTAAACCCACGTAGTACCGCGTCAACTCCATGCTCATTCAGATGTGACTTCCGCCTGTGTGTGAGGGTGACTAAGAGCGCGCTTGACTTAACTAGTCGATAACCGTTCTCGATGTAAACAAACAATGACTGTTTCGCGTAGGTCCGCGAAGGTTGCTTTGGGGCGGCGAGATTGTCGTCGTCCAGTCGGCGCGGGCGTTCGAAAACCGGTGGGCCAGTGGTGAAGATAGTGTGCCTTGCCTTTAGTCCGGGAATCTGGTTGGGCTCGGCGTTGGGGGTGAGAATATTACGGAATTCTTCGAGTAATTCCGCGTATTCCGTGCTAGTTTGTTGTTGTCGAAGGGGCCAACAATAGTGGAGATTGAGTCCAGTGCTGCTGGGGCGATAATTCCGCCCAACGCTACGCGATTAGACGTTTGTTCCTGGCGTCGACCATAAGTCCATGCTTCCCAGGAAGTCCGCCCCCAATATGGCGTGGAGGACGTCGGCGATGATAAAGTCACACTCGAGGTGCCGCCGCAAATCCAGATCTAGGTGTCCGTTTGTTGTTGTCGAAGGGGCCAACAATAGTGGAGATTGAGTCCAGTGCTGCTAGGGCGATAATTGCGCCCAACGCTACGCGATTAGACCTTTGTTCCTGACGTCGACCATAAGTCCATCTTCCCAGGAAGTCCGCCCCCAATATGGTGCGGGGGACATCGGCGATGATAAAGTCGCACTCGAGGTGCCGCCGCAAGTCCAGATATAGGTGTCCGTACGTGGATATGGGCCTCGAGAATCGGGTCCTGTCTTTGCAGGCTGTTAGCCTGGCGGGGTAGCAGTGAAACAACCGAGCCCGTGTCGACCAGGAGCTTGGTCTGGGAGAGCCGGTCGTGTAGATACAGATGCAGCTCCTCTTGAGGTCGCATCTTCGTCGGAGGTGGGCGATTCAGCTTCCCAACTTTGCCAATACGCAGGGTGGCCTACAGGTGGGCGCGTCGGCACCAAACTCCCGGTGGTACCAGCACCACTGCAGCTGGCTAACAGTCTCCTACCTCTCGCGTGTCCTGGGTGCCACCCTTGGTCTCGGGTAGCTGGGCTGTCGTCGCCTGCCGGGGTTGTCTCGCTTGGATGGCTGCCGGTTGAAGGCTAGTTGGGTGGCGGCTGTGTCCAGAGCGTCGATCCGCTGGACGAAGGTGTCCTGGGTCCTTTTCCTGTCGCCGACCGCAATGATTGCACCGAAAGAGTTGTAGACGAGTTCGTCCACCGGGGAGATTAGGTTGTCCGTGGCTTGGGGCTTGAAGATCCTCCGAATACTTTAAGCACTCTGAGGTAGAAGTGATTTCCACTTAACTAACAGAGCAGCCTCGTCGACCCGTGTCCCGCGAATGAAAACAGCAGCGGCAGCGGCGACCACAGTGGCACCATCAACAACGCCATTGGCGTCAGTGAAAATGAACATCAGTTAAAGTCTGAATATGAAAGTGATAGCTTAACGTGCGTGGCGGTTATTACGACTACCAGTACTACTACGGTCAGTGGAAAATAAATTGAATCGAAGGGATTTTCACCAAATAACTCGTATTCGCGCAAAAGTTTATTGAAGGAAAAGCAAAGCGGCATTGCCAACGCGCCGGTTAGAATATTATCCAACCCATCGCCGTCTGCGTCTCAGGCTCCGTTGTCTTCGTCGACGTTACAGTATCGTCCCATCACAACCACGAAATAAATAAAAAATTTCATATGGATCAGAATTCGACAACGCTATCTGTCGCTTCGACGCTATCTTCCCCAGGCGAGGTGACTAATCATACTAAAAAAAAGAAAGTGGTCGCTGTTTAAAAAATAAATGAAATTACTACTAATAACGAGCTGGATTCTGACGTACCGAGGAGCTGCAATATGACCCAGGAATTGTATTCAAATTACATTGTCGCTACTGGAGCCTGGCTCTGTATCAGTCGGTGGGTAACCAACGTTTATCCATGGTCAAAATGCCACGTGCGACATCCTTAAATAATTTACTCGACGATAATGACGTTCACGAAGATGATGTAAAAGAAGATGTTACGGGCTTTGCGTCCATGTCCTCTCCTAACCCCCATTAATTCGGGTTCACAAACTTCCCCTCTCTACCTGTAAAGGGAAAACAAATCGCCAAGTAGCTAATTTGCATTAACTACTTTGTGCAAATTCTTCTTGGCAGAAAAATAATAAAAAACAGCGTTGGCGCCGAATAAAAAAAAAACGTCAACGGCGAAAAATAATTCGACATTCGCCGTAAAACCTCCGACCCGGACGCACGAATTTTCAACGAAAAGTAAAAGTAAAATCAGCACAATTCGGAGAGGCTTCTCATCAAGAGCAAATGAATGCGGCACTTGCTAACAAACAACTTATAATAAAGTCATTGAAGGGTCAAATTGAAAATATACCAAATATAATAAATTATTGAATCAAAGAAGGAACACATTAATTCCAATGATGTCCAATTGATCGAGATCAAGGCTGAACTGCCAGGATTAATAACTAAATGGGAGGAATTGTATTCCAGCTACGATAAGCAACAATCAAGCTGAGCAGGGGAGCACAGAGCTCAACGCCCCCTGCAACCTGCCTGCAGTCGAAACTACCAGCAACTACAGCGACCGCTCCACGGTTGATCAAGATCAACCAAGTAAGTCCTCTATACTTACCAAATAAATTATTTAAATAAATTAAAAATGTATATTACTTATATTATTAATATAACAGTTAGTGTGAATATATTAAATTGTTAACATACCATAACAATTTTCGCGCAGCCGGTGCCCACCAGCTAGGATTTGTATCGGATCTGTCGGGGATACAAATCCAGTGGTGGGAAGAGCCCCGAGGCTCTAACGTCCCTACGCCGACTAGCGGAACTAGCGGCTAGGATACAAAGAAGATTAAGCCGTATAATACAACAAAAATAAATACAATATTGTTTCTCCTTTTCCCTTTTTTCAATTTTCAGGAGAGAGGACGAAATCAACGGTGGGGTTGAAAATTTATAATATAGTTTACCCAAATATTTTCCATTGTTTCTGGCGTTTTATTTTCAGGTTTTTGTCTCCTTTCTTTCTTTTCCTTTTCAATATTTATCTATATTGGTTCTTGTCCCTCATCGTTGGGTCGTTTGTTCGTAATCGTGCTTTTGTTCGCTACGGGTTAATAGCGAACCACGGTTAGATAAATCCGGGTAGGTCCGTACGGAAAACAACTAAACGCGCGTAAGTCATTACCCTTGATCCAAACTAGAAGCCACTCAAGGGGGTTATCCGCAGAAAGTGTGACGGAGGAACCCATCGCCGCTATGCTGGGTGCAGAAAAAATGTTGGACCTTGTCCAAAACAATGTGGCAGTCTTCAGTGGCCAGAAAGGTCCTAACGCAGCAAGGGAACTGCATATCTTCCTCGAAAGGTGCGACAGGACCCTAGACTGTTTGTCCGAAGAGGGGGAAACAATTTTCCTGCGGTGGCTACCCATGCGATTAAGTGGAAAAGCTCGCCGCATGTTCAAGGAAAACCTCCCAGCGACTTTCAAGGAGTTCGAACAACGACTCCGGAATACGCTACTGCCACACGCGTCATATGAGGAGTTACACTCGAAACTCTCTCATATGCGACAATCCCGCGAAGAGAATGTCACAGATTTCACGCACTGAATAACCCAAGCAGTAATCGACTGTAATGAGGCAGCAATCCGTAAGTACGGAAATACTAAAAAGCGTAGCGTTCGCCATCCAGACTGGCAAAATCGGCACTGATGGTAGGGATTAAGGACGACCAACTCAGACATCTGATAGTAGAATTAGAAAGGGATCCCCTAGATAGGATTATCGCTAGGGTTCTCGAATTAGAGAAAGTGGAAAATGAGATGAGGAGCGAGAGTGGATGGTATAGTGGGGAAATGCCAACGAGGCACCATGACCAGTCACCTTCACCTGAAAGAAACGACACATACCATCCCCCATCTCATCAAACGGGCAAAGCATGTTAAAGAACAACCCATTTTACTATTGAGGGGATGAACAGGATCCCCCAGAGTGAACAAATGGGGTTTCAGATAGGACCTACGCGGATACACGACCAAACCCCCAGGAATCGAGACAAAGGCAAAATAGGCCTGTAAACGATGCGTCTCAGGTAGTAGGGACACAGAATAAGAACACGAACACTAGGTTCCCAGAACGACCTCACCCTGTTGCACGCTCCCAACCTGGGAAAAACCCCTTTAGGTCAGGAACACCACAACATTCTTCCAGAAGACCAACAGGGTCTAAACCTAAGAAGCCTGAGGTACCACAGCACCTTCGGAGAGGCGGAGGTGACTATCACAGTGACTCCTCTAGTCAAGGCAGGGATAAACATGCACCACACCCATGGATTGCACGCATGACTTGCACCTTCTTTGTGCGATGAATGCCTTCGACGCCGAAACACACCGTTGTGTACGAAGTGTGAAGATATGGGTACGATGCCCAATACTGTCGCACACAAAGTACACAAACGAAGGCGAATAATCTCGAGCATCCACGACCAAGTTCGCGGAACCAACGGAGGTCACCCGTAAATACCTCAAACCAAGGGCAAGAACGACCATCCACTTTGAAACAAGCAACACCAGCGAATCGTAGAGTGTACAGCATTCGAATTTTTTGTGAGTTTTGTGACCGAAAGGGACACACGTGGGACGAGTGTCATTGCAAAGCAATGTTGGTACAGACCCAAAAGCCAACAGATGCACCAAAAGTGGTTAAGGGGACGTTCCGGTTTGTTCGGTTCAGAAAATCAATTTTTTTTTGCTTAATCGATAGTTTTATCCTTCAAAAATAATATGTTAAAATTTGGAAACGAAATCTTAGGCGGCTCCAAAGTTATAGGTCATTAAAGGCTCGGGTCTCCCGCGGATACAAATTCGTATCATAGGTGGCAACTACCGTGTATTTAGAAATATGCAGACTATCCATTTATGGGCAATAATTTGTTTCGCTGTTGGCTTGGGCAGACTGCCACTTCTTTGAATATGTCGCAATCTTGTGCGACTGAACATGTTCATAAGCAGTAATGGATAGTCGCTCCTGTGTATGTTGTTTGTACATTCGGGTGTTACGTGCGGGTTCCGCCACCCCCATCATTTAATTGTTTTTAATATAATTTGATTTTAGTATAATTTGATGGTAAGGTGGTGGGAAAAGTACACGATCCACATGTGAGTGTGCAGACATGCCCCTGTTCGAGTGTGGATAGTGTGCAAGTTCGAATTCTGTTTTCGGAGTGGATGTTGAAGGAGAGAGAGGGAGGAACAGCAAGATATTTTAATTCGGTTTGTTTTGTTTTTTGCTTGCTCGATACTGTTTTTGAGAGCAGTTAGAACAGAGTTCGAGTTCGGCTTTCAGTTAAGAAAGAAGAAAAAAAAGGAATTTCGTTTTTCCCGTTTTGGTCTTTTGAAGAATCATTAAGAAAGAAAAAGAAAAGAAAAAAAGGTGAAAGTCGCAGTAAAGCCCCGTTCCTTTTTTGAAAGAGTAAAGTTTAAAGATTGAAGAAAAAAGTAAAATAACTATGTTATAAAACTAAAAGTAAATAAGAAGTAAAGTTGTTGAAATTAAACACAAAACTAAAAGCTCGAGTTTTAATCCGTCAAAGACGGAAGCAAAAAGGAGAACATCCCATCGCTTGTGCTGCGATTGGATTTGCAGAAAACATATTCGACTTCTCGTCCAAATCACCATTTGGCGGTGGCCGCCCTAATCGGGTAAGAAGGAAAAATCAGGATTTTGGAGATTGTCCAGATTGAATCGGATAAAGAGCTGCTGTACGGACCTTCAGCTCTCCCCAGAGGGCCACAGAAAACGGCAGGAAGAACGGAAAACAACAGGAAACGGCAGGAAGAACAGAAAACAACAGAAAACGGCAGGAAGAACAGGTAACCAATTTTGTATTCAAATATAAAATTTTCTGTGGCTACATATGCCACATCAGGCGTACTGTGGGTGACCTGCGATTGCCTGAGTTTTAGTTAGTTTCATATATATGAAACTAACTTGCCCGTTACACGGTGCTGGTGGTTTTTTCTTGTTTGGTGACAATGGAAGATGCTCCTACCGGTGACGTCGCGGGGTAGGTATTTTTGATGTTTCTTTGTTTCTTTTTCATGAGGAGGAAAAAGTATTTAGTGTAAACGTGGTCTCAGAGCGTGCAGTGCTCGCGTTTAGGCGTCCGTTTCATACGTTTTTCAACGGT
This sequence comes from Microdon myrmicae, assembly GCA_963931805.1. NCBI lineage: Eukaryota > Metazoa > Arthropoda > Insecta > Diptera > Syrphidae > Microdon > Microdon myrmicae. The sequence goes on along the minus strand of OZ007497.1, from coordinate 50,681,030 downwards.
AAATTTTTCTAACATAATGTTTAAAAACGTTAAAGGAAACGGAGTATGCGACTACATCGGCACAAAAATTGGCTACATCGCCCGACTTCGCTCCAACGGTCACAGTGACGGCAGCATACGTGATAATACATTTTTTTTCAGTTTTTTCCGAACTTTCAAACATTATAAAGTGTAAAAACTGTGACGGTTCGATAAACTTTTCAAAAAAATCTGAGAAAGGCCTAGAATTCAAACTGATCGTCGAATGCAACTGTGGTGAGAGGGTCATCGAGTCCTGTCCACGAATCGCCAACAAAGCTTACGAAATTAATCGTAGAATAGTATTCGAAATGCGCATCTTGGGTGTCGGGTTAAATGGATTACATTGTTTCACTTCACTGATGGATATTGGCGAATTTACGAAACACATCTATTACGTTGCTGTCGATAATGCACACACCGCTTGTATCGGCGTTTTTTCTTCCGTGATAAAAAAGGCTAGCAAAGAAGAAAAAGAAAAAACTGATGAAGGTGAAGATAAAAAATTTACTGCTTCTGGAGATGGTAGTTGGAGCAAAAGGGGTCATACTGCTAATTATGGCGTTATGACATTGATCGGCAACAAAACAAACAAAGTTCTCGATCTTACTGTGAAATCGCGTTATTGCCAAGGCTGCAACCTGCAAGGCTGCACTTACGAAAGGTACGTTGGAGACGTTGTAAAGGCCGAGTGCATCAATCACGTGGGAAAGCGAATCAGTTCGCAATTACGCGGTGTCATAAAAAAAGCAAAAAAAAAAAAACAGACCAATTAGGAGGAGCTGGTCTTGGCAAACTTATGGGAAAAATGATAACAGAACTGACGACTTATTACGAACTTGCGATTAGACGCAATGCTCACTCTGCTGAAGAAACGGCGAAAGAAATTTGGGCAACATACTACCACGAAATATCAACCGATGAAAAACCGCAATATCAAAACTTTCCAGAGGGCCCGGATTCATGGTGCAAATGGAAACGCGCGGAAGCTGCGAATGAGCTGTCAAATTTCCACCACGACAAACCTCCCTTGGATACTAAAGTACGAACAGCTATTTACCCAGTTTACGTAAAACTGACAGATCCCGATTTGTTAAAAAAAATGCGAGGGAGGTTTCACGCAAAATAACAACGAAAGTTTCAAATGGCGCCAAAACATACACATACAGTGGTAAGAAAATCATTGAAGTTGCGGCTCTTACCGCAGCTTGTATGTTTAATGAGGGGTTTTTACCCGTATTGCTAATAATGCAAGTCATGGGCATCAAAATTAGGGACGCTGCGAGAGAGTTTGCGAACGAGAGGAACAGATATTGGCTGCAAGACGCTGACCGCAGCCTAGTATACAACTTGCACGAGGCACGAACAGCGAGGAATAAGGCGAAAATGCAACTGGAGGACTAATTCAAAGTCGGGGAAGGAATTGTTTATGGTTCAGGAATAGATGTCTAGCTGTTGGTATAAAAAATCCCGAGGATTTCATGAAAAATATCACTTTTATCTTTTGTCTAATTGATCTCCAAACTTTGAATGCATTTTTCTCAAAACGATTTTTTTGAGTGCGGTGTAAGCGATAATAGGGGGTATGGGTGCGAACATACAGGGCAAAGTCTCTGATTGCCTTCAACCCGGCGAAGGCCAGGACGATCCTTGTCCCTGTTCAATCCAAGTTGACATGCAGTCTCCACGTAACACCCCCGGATAGCTACTTTGGCACCCGCCAAGTAGTGAACCAATGCATGCAGCGACATCCTGAGAAAGGTTGGCGCAAGGCTAATAACCAGGTCCGTAAAAATGAACTGTTATGGCAAATTTAACAAGCCTCGGATATGGACCGGATACACGACGACGACCACGGAAACGAAAATGGCTAAATGATTTAAGGATTTTTTCATGTAACATACGCTCACTATACAGAGCTCGAGCTGCACAGCAGCTAGCCGATGCCCTGTCCGAATATAAGGCTGACAAAACAGCATTACAAGAAATAAGATGGACGGGGAGTGGTGTTTTTCAAAGAAAAGAGTATGACATTTATTACAGCTGTCACGCAAAACACCATGTGCTCGCGGTAGACTTTCTAGTCAGCCAAAAACTGAAGCCTGCCATCATCGGCTTTAATGCAATAAATGAAAGGCTATGCACTCTTCGCGTGCGAGGCAAATTTAAGAACATAAGCCTCATAAACGTTCACGGACCTACAGAGGAGTTCCCTGACGACGAAAAAGAAGAATACTATGAGAACGTCGAACCGGCCCTCAATGCCTGCCCAAGATACGATGTGAAAATCGTTCTTGGGGATTTGAATGCGAAAATAGGTCGGGAGCCGGTTTTCAGGCACTACGCAGGTTCCCATAGTTTCCATGAGAACACTAATGACAATGGACTACGAGTCATCGAATTGGCAGCATCGAAAAACTTGGTCGTTGCGAGTACCAGGTTTCCGCGTAAAGATATCCACAAAGCCACCTGGGTATCACCTGATGGAGCCACTCGCAACCAAATTGACCACGTGTTGATAGATCGCCGCCACTCTTCGAGCCTGATGACGGTACGAACGTACCGAGGTGCCAACGTCGACTCGGACCACTATCTTGTTGGTACAGTTTTCCGGGCGCGGATTGCCTTACGGAGACGTATTGCATCCGCGGATCAGGTTCGAATCAACACGGCTGCCTTACGCAATGAGAACACCAGCAACACCTTTGGCCATGCGTTAAGACTCGCCCTCGAAGAGCTCGACGGAGGGAGAGTAAGTCCTGGAGCCAGAATGCCGGGCGTAGAAGAGAAATGGACACGCCTTAAGAATACTGTCATTAGTACTGCCAACTCCATCTTAGGCAGTAGTCGTAGAGATCGGAACGACTGGTTTGATGATGAGTGCAAACTAGCGACTGAACGTAAGAATGCTGCATACCGGGCAATGCAGCAGTCTCATAGGACGCGGGTACGCGAGGAGAAGTACAAAGAGCTCAGAAGATCTGAAAAAAGACTTCACAGACAAAAGAAAAGTGCCTTGGGAAAAAACCTTGTCTGTGAAATAGAGAAAAGTAGAGAGCGAGGTCCGCACCAGGCGCGGAAGTTCTACCAAATAATCCACAGTATGACGCGGTACACACCACGCTGCACTTACTGCAAGGATAAAGGCGGTAATCTGATCACCGATCCTGAAGGCATTCTGGAGCGATGGGAAGTGCACTTCAATGAATTGCTAAATGGTCAGCTCACAGAAGAATTGGAGGCTCCACCAATGCAAGACCAAGACCAAATGCTGCCGCCACCAAGCATTGAGGAAACACTAAAAGCCATTAGACAGCTAATATCAAATAAAGCCCCTGGAGCTGATGGCATACCAGCTGAGCTGATCAAACAAGGAGGGACAGCGTTACATCACGCAATTCACGAGATCGTGGTGCACGTATGGGAGCAAGAGGAGATGCCGGAAGATTGGCGTCGTGGTATGATTTGCCCCATAGATAACATAGGAGATATCACACTGTGCAGCAACTATAGGAGTATAACATCGCTGAGTACCGCCTATAAGATACTCTCCACTATCCTACAAGACCGGATATCCCCATACGCTAAAGCCATCATTGGTCAATATCAGTGTGGCTTCATCCCAGGCAAATCAGCAATTGATCAGATATTCACCCTTAGGCAGGCGATGGAAAAATGTCTGGAATTTAAGATTCCACTATATCATCTGTTTATACACTTCAAGGCCGCCTACGACAGCATAGCCAGGGTAGAACTATATAATGCCATGAGAGAATTCGGCATTCCAAATAAATTGATACGACTTTGTAGGTTGACCATGACCAATGTAACTAGTCAAGTAAAAGTAGCGGGATTGCTGTCCAAACCAATAAACATCTATAATGGACTCCGACAAGGGGACGGTCTGGCCTGCCTCCTCTTCAACCTGGCGTTGGAGAAAGCAATCCGTGACTCTGGCGTTACAACAAGAAGGACTATTGTCACCAAGTCCAGCCAGATACTTGCATACGCAGATGGCATCGACATCATCGGTAGAACCGAATCGGTGGTACAGGAATCCTTCACCCAGATCGAGCAGGCGGCACAAAAACTGGGACTGCACATTAATGAGGGAAAAACCAAGTACATGGTGGCAACTTCTGCGAAGAGAAGACCTAACGTTGGTCAAACTATCAGTGTAGTGGAGCACGAATTTGAAGTAGTGCAATCCTTTAACTACCTTAGGTCAATAGTATCAGCCGATAACAATATGGAAGAAGAAATACGCGAACGGCTGATTAAATCCAACAAAGCCTACTATGGTCTATCAAGGCTCTTTAAATCCCGAAATTTATCCAGAACATCCAAGCTACTACTGTACAAGACCATGGTCTTACCAGTACTCATGTATGGATCCGAGACCTGGGTGCTTAATAAAAGGCACTCTGAACTCTTGGCCGCGTTCGAGAGAAAGGTCTTAAGGAGAATTGTTGGCCCCGTATGTGAGGGAGGACGATTCCGGAGACGCTAAAACCATGAGTTGTACGCAATCTACCTTGAAGCTCATATTGTAAGAAAAATCAAGCTCGGTAGACTCCGGTGGGCGGGACACCTAGCTCGAATGAGCGAAGAGGAGCCTTCCCGGAAAGTCCTTTGTGGCAGGATGTATGGAAGGAGACAGCGCGGCAGACCTTGTCTGCGATGGAGGGATGGCGTAGACCAGGACGCCCAGAGCCTGGGATCGGCAAACTGGATGACATCGGCTCGAAATCGGGACCGGTGGAGAGATATGTTAAATAAGGCCAAGACCGGATCCCGGTTGTAGTGCCGATGATGATGATGTAAGCGATAGTATGAAAACGGTGCATGCGGTTCTTATGAAAGTTCGCACACATATTTTTAACAAGCACACGCAAATTGTGAGTGAATTACTTTTTTACTTATTTTTTTTTTTTTTTATAACTAAAAAATAGAGTAAAAAAGAGCCGAAAAATCAATTTTTTTTTTCAATAGCCCGCCATTTTGTTGTTTTCTATCAATTTTAAATTTTTCACTCACATTGGGCTAAATGTATTTAAGTTCAATAAACTTTTTGCATTTTTCGTATTTTTTCACCGGGGACGAAAATAACCCTTACACGAGCAGAACAAATGGCAAACTTTGAACACCTGGGGCGGGGCGGGGGGCGGCCCCGGAGTGGCTCGACAAAATTTACAAACGTAGTCAAAAGATGAATAAAACGTTAAAAAAAATAGTTGTTATATCTTTAATACTTTCTCTTAAAAAAAATCATGAAAATAACCTATTTTTTGACCCGACAAACCGGAATGTCCCCTTAAGTACTCCGCGACCACACCCCATTGACCTGCACGGTCAATACGGAATGGCAGACAGTCCAAACAAGAAAAAATTCGAAGGACAATAATCAACCACGCGACAAAGGCGGTCAACAGACACGAGCCAAGAGTAGTACTAGTTCGAGCAGTACTGAACACTCATAGGCTCGAAAACTGAAAAAACGCCAGCACCGATTACAACGCCATCGATCCGAGTCGAACCGTAGCCAGTCGAACTCGACCGCTACTCACCGCACTGGCGATCTGTCCGGTGGTCGTGTTGCGCAGATGATCGATGGAAAAAAAAAAACCCTTGCAGCCAAGAGCACCTCTTCGGGGGTCACGGGAGGTATCTCTCCTTCAGTGATACTCCACTGAATACATGTAAATATATGTATTGCTTATGAGAGTGTTTTAAATGTTAGTTTTCTTTAATGCAGATGATCGATGGTGGTGTGTTCCATGAACCTCTGGGATGTCCCAATGGGGGTGGTGACAACGGGACCTTCCCACCACTCGCTATGATACATCACGTTTGGTGGTTGCAGGGCCAGCCGATTGATCTGGGTTGGAGTTGTAGGGTGGCAATCCACGATCAATGGCCACGTGGTGGCTGGCGAAGGATCTCGTCACACCGAGACTGGATGACGTGGTGGGTGCTGGGTCTGTTTGCATCCACCCCAAGGGAGTAGCCTGCGCGATGAGGCCTGGGGTTCCGAACTTCTTCGGTGACCTATGTCTTGGAGGTCCTCCATTGCGTGGAAGTGGTTGTGCATCTTGTGCACAGGAATCTTTAATATCATGCCATACTGTCTGCATTCCCTACGGAATGGCGTGTTTCGACGTCTCAGGCACTTTTTGTATAAATGCCCCTTCTTACTACAAAAAATTCACGTCATGCGTGCAATTAAAGGGTATGGCGCACAAGTGTCTCAGACCAGAGCGGGCGAATCTTTGTAGTTATAATCTCCACTGGCCAGGTGAGATGTTGTTGGTCCAGGTCCTATAGATCTAAACCCTATTGGACCTTGGAACAAATTTGGTGACGCCGAAGACTTAAACTGGTTCTTCACAGGTTTGGGGCGTGTAACAGGAGACTGTCTTCTGAGCGTGGAGATGGACCTATTAGCTTATGTAAGGCTAACCCATTAATTCAGGACACTTCTCCCTGCCTGCGAGATCGTGGAAATATGTATAGGGACAATATTTCAAAATCAAATAAGATGCTTATTCCGGCCTGAGGAAAATCCATGCAAGAGTGCCGGAAGTGACTAGGGACCACTCCTAGATTTTCTATACACTAGAGATTTGCCCACATTCAATGTAAATATCATTGCTGAATTTGGTGGCAATACTGCAATATTAGCCATTGGAGAAAACAATATTATTTTCATAGAAATGTTACAAATAGCTATAGCCGAAATACCACGTTGGACACTAAAATGGCCTATCCAGCTAAACGAGACCAAATCGGGGCATTTCGATTTTACAAATAAACATATTGAGCACTAGCCAGTATATATCAATCAAATTCATACACGACCACAGCTAAATATCCTGAAATGACTCTTGATGCTAACCCCAGATGAAAACATGTCAAGAAGCAACAAGAAGAACTGAAGTTAAAGTGCAGAAAGATGTACTGGTTACTGCCTTGTCAACGTGCAACAAGATATTACTCTATTAACAAGTTCTGAAACCAGTATGAACTTATGGTATACAACTCTAGGGCTGTACCAGTCAGATCAACCGGATATAACTACTCCAAAATAAAGTATTTAGAAATATGGCCAATGCTCCTTGGTACATACGTAATGACGATCTGCATGAAGATCTGGACGTGGACAATGTCGATAATGCCATCAAGAAGTATGCTCAAAGACATGAACAGCGATTACATCAGCAAATAAACAACTAGGTTGATGTTCTCCTAACTAATGAGGGTTTGGTGAGTATGCTAAAACGAGTGAAGCCATTCGAATTAGTGTAGTTTAACTATAGTTAATAGGAAATGTACAGGATAAACTAGTAGCAAAAATGTTTATAATCAAAGTAACAATCATAGGATGAATACTTAATAATATTAAGCCGTAAAAACTTAAGTCAGAAACAAATAACGTTTAAATAAATCCACCGAGGCGTTCAAAATAAACAAAACATATTTGTCCTGGTGTACCTTGAGAACTTGCCTCTGCTCACGTAGGATTACCTCTTTCTGCACTTTGTTGATATTCAAAAGTAAAGCAATTTACTACGCATCCGTTTTTCCGGATCTATCCCAATTTCTCCACCTCCAGCGTACATTTTCAATAGAAGAGCATCCTTGAATTGTTGCAGCGCATGCGAATTATACCAGAAAAGCAACGGCGTCCATTAAATTCTAAACTAATTTTAATTACCAATACTTTGGTTAAATTCGTTACAACACTAAGGAACCATCTTTACGAATACGTTCGTGGGATAAGATATAATAATAATAAATTCAAATGCACGTTGAATTTAATTCTTGACTTCTGCATGTTTCTCCTCGTTAGCTGATTGGAGATGAGCAAGACTCATCTCTGCCATTCCAATGATGTCATCGAGTTTCTTGCTTTCGAGATCTGCAATACACTTCTCAGCGATTTCAATTAACTCATTGAGCTTCTTGTTGTTCATCTGGAAATGAATTTGGCTTTTGTCGCCATCTGGTTCCAAGCAATTCAATGTGACTGTAGTCAACAAACGACGCCGAGTTAAGAGGCTACTCTCACCCATAATCATGCGAATGTCCCAGTCAAAGGATTTAAGTAGTTTCTCTGTTTTGGAATTATGTTCACGAACAAGGAAGTCAACGATGTCCAGTTGCCTGGCCTTGAATACTTCCAGAACATATTGCTGAAGATCTGGAGTCATATGAGCGAAATTGGACAGCAACTCAGTTTCGGTAATGTTTCTGAGACAGAATGTCTTGTATAAATGAGCCAAAGTCTGAAGAGCTGAATGGAAATCGTCCGGATCAGAGAATCCATACTTATGAGACGATTTATTTATGGTGGATACATCATCGCAATTACCAATGAGGAAATCAATGGAAAGATGAAGGATCTATAAATAAAATAATAGCAGGAAATGTTCAATGAGGAAGAATTTAGTTTTACCTCGTTAAGTATTTCCTTGTTATCAATATTGAGTAGAAATTCATGCATTTTCACAAGATATACAACGTAACAATTCGCGGAAAATTACAAGCAAGTACGACAGTAAAGCTAGTGGGTGTGCAGTATATCGAATTCACGGCTTGTGGATGCTATGTGGAACTTGTGTTGTGTGGGTGGCGGCGTGGCGAGTATGGAATAAAATAAATATGGGTTTTTTAAAACCTACATATAGATTTGAATTAATGTGCAATTAATAAAAACACAATTAATTAAAACAAGACGTTTTTTTATATTTTTAATATTAGTTGTAAATTAAATTATTAGTTATAAAAAATGCATGCCAAAAGATAAATACGAAAACAAACGTTCTGTGTAAAAGTTATCGTGGTAAGTATGTGGCGGGTATTTACCGATGGCGTCATTAACACTGATGTTCTTAAGCGATAAACTGTGACCTGGATCCGGTCTTATTTCTGTTCTTAATTATTTAGCACCCTCAAGTTTACACTTCGTTTTAGGCAACTACACAAGCGTAAAAATGACAATTTCCCCGACTCTGTTAACGCAACGGACTCGGCTTCTCTATGGCACGTGCGCATACCACGAATAATGAAATCTGACTCCTCGATGCAATCCACATCCGTCAAATTCAACGGTGATGGATCACATCGATGTGGGGGGGGGGGGGGGGGGGAACAGGCTCAACTTGGCGACGGCCAATGGTGATCGAGGAAAGGGTTCAATGGGAGGATTGTGTTTGAAATAAAGGTATATGTTTGTGGAGGTTCCCGCGATGCTGTACCACGTCGCTGGGGGAAGCGGATCCGGCGCCGTCGACAGAGACTTCAGAGGAACTTTCCAAAGAACTTAGGGACGTACAGAACGCCTCCTCGGCGATACCCTTCGGACACTTTACACCTGGTCTAGTGCTACGAGACTCTTATTTATTGGACAAACAGTAGTTGCTATACAATTAGTTACTTAGACTTACACAAAAAGTCACGACACTATTTACTTAAGTGCTATTACACAATTCAGGGCTTAAAACTAACCAAACAAGGTCTCTTAAGATCTAGAGCTAAAATAACGTAGGTTATTAACTGCAAGTCAATCTGAACGCAAAATATACCTAACGGTCGTCCTCGGGGGTACTCGAAGTCCAGGCTGCTGTCGTCCGCGGTGATGCAAAACGACACGTCGTGTCGGTCGATGTCCGGATGCAGAAGAAGGAAGTTGAGTCTCGCGTTTTCTTTCGTGCCCGAGTACCCATCATTTTTTAATGACAGATGCACGTCTGGTGATTGTACTAGATGAGTGTCATGCGTTTCGTTTGAGTCGCATGCACACTTTCCTTGCGGAAATGTTTTATTTAACAGATTGTCTATGTGTCCGTATAGGACAAGTACGATACCCCTTAGCCTGTATATCGGCAACGACGAAACTGCACCTGAATAAAGATGGACGGGCATAATGAACTGCGGGCATTGTGTTCATGTAATGCCCTTGTAGGGAATACATTCTTCGGTGACGATAGGTCGACCGACGATTGGGGTTTATTTGTTTTAGCCGTATGGCTCTGGTGTTCTAGGATGGAATAAATTTTGTTAGCATTAAGTCAACAGAAATCTTGCCGACGGTGGCCAAGGGTCACATTGGATGTTATCTTTTTTTTAATTGATATGCTAGTACATAGATATGGTGGCGAGGAATTTGACCTGCAGATATGCAGGCTAACGTCTCACCCAAGGGAACCATGCCCAGCAGAAAGTAAACAAAACAAACGCAGTGAGGGACTGTGTGTTTGCTTTGCTTTGCTGTGGGTCATCATAGGGCATGGCATGGGTGAGATTATCTAAACAATGATCATTTCCATGCCCAAATTCCATGATCGGTTGATAACCGATGAAAGGGAATTGTCGCAAGTGTTGCGAACCTCGTGATTGGAGTAATATTTAATTATGAACCGTAGTAAGGATATCGGCTGCAACTGTGTCAACAATTACGCTGGCCAGCGGTGTTTATCGATTATAATTGTTAACGAGCTGAGCCGAGGGGGTAAGGAATGGTTCATATATTATGAATCATAAAAATTCCATGTTATGCATGCCATCGGTGAGGTTTAACTTCCAGGTGAAAGCTGTGGAAAGACAGCTTACGCTGCTCGAATGCAGGTAAGTATAATGGTTTGTGGAGTGAGGGAAAAGCAGGTTGATTTAAGGAAATGGATGGTTCTTTGGGAATGCTTTAAAGAACCGCCACAAGTATCCAACGTCTGCGATGATAGTGAAGATCCTGCGAATCGAACCGACGCAATAACGATTAGAATCAATAAAAGATAAAACCAAAGCTCAACGAATTCAATATCCAAACTCAAATACATTAATCGATACGGAAATATTATGTTATTGGTGTGGCATAGGGCTTTAACGGATGTGCTTTGATTTTTCGGTGGAGTTATTCTTCACTATTATTCGCGTGGGTATCTGTTAGAAAAGCCACAAGTATCAACCACGTGACAGTTGGGATTTAAAATGCTGCTTGAATAATAAAGAAAAAGTTGCATTGTATGAGTCTTGTATTCTTTTAATGTGGAATAGTTTCCGTTTTCCTCTTATTGGGCCCCATTTTTAAACAAACATCTCTAATAGACCTTTCCCACCAGTAGCTTTAATTTTAAATGGTGAAGAACAATTCTGTTCAATGTAACCCCGAGTCAGGGGCGGCTGACGTTTGCTTGTGTTCGCGGGCACTGAACAAACGCTAACTTTACTGTTCGTTGAGTATGCAGTATAAAAAGAGCACATGACGAGCATTCGGTCCTTTTCTTTTACCGGTGGTGAGCGTCAGAGTTATTATTAGAAATATAAGACCATTTGTTAACATTATTAGCCTTTTACTACTTCAGAAGTGGGATTTAGCCCTGAGCAAAGTCAGCAGAATGAAGACACCAGAGGACGAGTCGAAGAAGTGTGTTTTAAAGGGAGAAAAAGATAAGTCCCAGATCCTGCACAAGTTGGTAGTCCACGCAGGACTACGCAAAAACGAACCAGGTGAGAGCAGCAGGCGATACGAACTAGGAATAGACACCGGATAACGACGAACAAAACACAGTGAAGAAACTGATGGACGCAATTGAAGCCATGAAGACAAACCTGGGGAAAATCGAGGTCATCCGAGAAAATGAACGGAGGGAAGAGACGTCTGAGCCAGAAAACAGAATAAGCGCCACAGAGGAAAAAACGATATCAAGGACCGGATATATGGCCCAGATACTCTGTGAATTCGACCATAAAAATACAGCAGGACTATCCTCCACAGCGTATGTAAGAAGAGTCCGGGAAATTAGAGATGTCTACCAACTAGATGGAAGACTGGTCCCGATGGCAGCCATCAGTAAACTGGCAGAGACAGCAAAACGTTGGTGCATGGGAGTTCTTCACTCATCATTCGAGGGATTCCTATGAAATTTACCAAATAACTTCCCGTGGGAATATGATGCAGCTGATCTGCACTAACGTTTGTGGAATAGAAACCAAATGGCGTATGAGGATACAGAGGAATTTGTATTCGCCTTGAAAGCCATCGCTTCGAGAGTTCAGCTGGTCGAGAGGACTCTTGTGAAATATGTGATACGAGGCATAACCAACGCGGAGTATCGCGATATGTTGAAAGCAGCGCAGCCCGACACCACCGCCCGATAAGAGCTCGTACAGAAAATTTGGTGGAACGAACGTGTAACACCACGGAGAAGGCAGATATTAACCCCAAGGCCCAATGTGGACGCAACCGAAAAGTCAGGGACAAATGCAGGAAGTCCGATATTATCCGCGACCAGATGCTTCAGGTGTAACCTAATTAGACACGTCGGACGAAATTCCCCAGCAAACAGACGGGGTAGAGAAACAACTACAAGCGGATAAACGAAGACCACCCAGAGCAGGACAAACGCAGAACAACCGGCGGTAGCCAGAATCTTGTGCATCTAGTGCAATTAGGCCGGGCACATAGCCCGTAACTGCACAGTAAGTGGGAACCCAGTACGTCAGAGCTCCAGTGGGTATTGCCAAGAGAGAAGAGCAAGCCAGCTGTGGGCAGTTTGATCCACAAGACCGTATATAGAACGGGCAAGGGGCCAACGCTTTTATTAACCTGGGGAGCGATTGCGTCCCGATGCAGAAGTCGATCGAAAAAGCCTAAACATTCTCTACGAGGAGGGTTCCAGAAAACGAATCGGGTTCGTTGGAGGATTGTGCCGAATAATAGAAGAATAATATGCGGACATTCAAATAGGCTCCCTACGAAATTGGTGCTGTTATAGGTTTTTAACAATTAAAGTGGATGTGTACTATTATAATTGGTATCGTCAATGAATATATATTAATAGGTTATTACGACTTATTTGGAAGTGTCGTCGGACCTCTTCGTTGGTTGACGCTTCTGGTTTCTAGTTACAGGGGGGGCAGGATTCTGGATCCCCCTGTTCTCTTCGTTACTCTTGATTTATTTATTTAATCACTCGCGGTCCGTTCGCGCATTCTCGGTGTGAGTAAACGATGGCCGTTTCGAGAAGGTCCACGAAGGTTGATTTGAGGCGGCGATATTGTCGTCGCTCAGTCTGCGCGGGCGTCCGAAAGCCGGTGGGCCTGTGGTGGAAAATGGTGTGACTTGCCTTTAGTCCGGGAATCTGACTGGGCCGGCGTTGGGGGTGAAAAAATTACGGAGTTCTTCAAGTAATTTCGTCTATCCATGTGCTAGTTTTTTGTTGTCGAAGGGGTCAACGATACTGGAGATTATGTGCAGTGCTGCTGGGGCGATGATTCCGTCCAACGCTACGCCGGTGAGTGGGTCGATTGGACGTTTGTTCCCGACGTCAACCATAAGTCCCTGCTTCCCCAGGAAGTTTTATGGCGGTTCCTTTGAACGCCACCAATCATCTTCCAATTACCAAGGTAAAAACCCCCAACTAGGGCATACAAATGAATAAAAGATAAATATTGTGGCAGTTCCATTGAACGCCACTACTTACCTGCGGCTATAACTAAGAAATTGTTTCCTGTAATACATAAAAAGCGTGTACTTACCGGCCTTAGTCGTACCTATAATATCAGGAATACCTTTGAAACATTAATTCTCGCTGACATGAAATTCCATCAGCAACAAATGCTAAATTCCTAAAAGCAATTTGGTCGCACCATCACGCAACCAACATGAAGCCAACCAAATACATTGTACATGTCTCGGGTCGCATCCCCCACACGTAAGCGCAATTTGGTTGCACCTTCTAGCAACCAATATTGCCCGTACAATATCCATGCGATATTCCCTTGCGCGCCAGCCGCACACCTGCAGGAAATGTTTATCTTTCCTTTGCATAGCATGCCCACATCGATCGGTTACCTGACCGACCAATACATGAGGGTATCCGGCCGACCGCCCAAGCAAGTCGAGTTCGCAAAATGGAAATTTACCATCAGAATTCGACTACGAAGAAATGCCGGCAAAATGTACACGATCAGCAATAATGCTTTACGCAGTCGTTGATCGTGTAAACATTTCAACCCCTTTTAATGAGATACTTGCACCAGCTGCAATCATGTAGTTTGGATCGATTCTATGTCTGCGTACTTGTGCACACATCCGATAAGCAGCAGAGGAAGTCATCGTGTGTGTGTTTCAACCCTTTTTTGTAGAACAGAGTACAAAAGGGAATCTTACCTAATATGGGTATCGAGGCGATGAAAGAATTTTTGGTAATTCTGTCGCTTCGGTGGGGATAAAATCAATCGCGTTTCAGATTCCGTGGAGGCTTGTCGGGCCATTGGCAGCGGATAGGCGATATGCTTTATTGCATGCGGTTGCCGTTTCTTTTGTTTGCCGATGGATTTGATGGTCTTTGTGGCAGACCACCCGCACGTGCATCCGTTGGTCGGCTAATTTGCTGACGATAGCAATTCCTTGTAACATCGTGTAGATGTTCAGGATTTCCGATTGTGCAGTGCTGGAGTGCGGCGCATTTCAGTCTTTGGGGATAGGATGAATGACTGTTTTCCTTTGTTTCAGGTATGCCATATTCGAATTGTTGAGCTTGACATTGAAAGCTTTGGGACGTTCAGTTCCTTGCTTTTTCGTGTCGGGTTCAACGTTGGCCAAATGTTTCAGGGCCCTAGCGGACTTAGTGGCACGCGTCTGTGGACGCGTATAACGTTTTCGGGGTAATTATGTTCCTTGAAGGGTAGGAACCTTACCTGGGTGGAATTGTGCGTTCGTAGAACTTGCTTGTGCGCAAGCCTAAAAGAACTGTCGGTAGTGCGTCCAGCCATTGATTGTCATCATGGCACATCAGTGAGGCTTTTAGTGAGCGATGCCATTGTTCAATCATCCCATTGGACTGGGGGTGATAAGCTGTTGTGTGGCTTTGTTGGCAGCCGAGTAGATCAGTCAGCTGCCTGAAAATTGCTGCCTCGAACTGTGGTCCTCGATCGGCTGTGAGAGTAGCTGGGACGCCGAAACGTGTGACCCAAGTCGAGTAGAATGCTTTGGCTACATTCTCTGCGGTCACTGTTCGTAGTGGCACTGCTTCTGGCCACCGAGTGAAGCGATCGATCATCGTCAGGAGATACATGTAACCTCTGGATGGCGTAAGCGGTCCCACAATGTCGATGTGTAAACTGTGCTGGTTGTAGCATGTTGTGTCGATCGACTTTGCAACGCTGACATTGCAAGCAATTGCGTGCCCAATTTGTTATGTCTTTGGGGATAGGATGGATGTATGGCTTTTGTTTCAGGCATGAAGGACTATAATTGTTGAGTTTGACATTAAAAGCTTTGGGGCGTTCAGTTCCTTGCTTTTTCGTGTCGGGTTCAACGTTGGCCAAATGTTTCAGGGCCCTAGCGGACTTAGCGGCACGCGTCTGTGGGCGCGTGTAACGTTTTCAGGGTAGGTATGTCCATTGAAGGGTAGGAACCCTACCTGGGTGGAATTGTGCGTTCGTAGAACGCTACAAAATGACCGAGCCCATGTCGACCAGGAGCTTGTAGGTTTTTCATGCCCAAATCTTGACTTAATATGTGACAGACACGTTCTTTAGACTTCTACATAGCCTCTGCTATCTCTCTCACTTGAATTCGGCGGTCGTCAAGCACCATTTGGTGAACTTTAGCGATGTTATTGTCAGTTGTTGCAGTTTTTGGTCGTCCTGAACGTTCATCGTCTATCAAGCTCTCACGGCCACGTTTAAATTCAACTGCCCAAAATTTCACAGTGGTAAATAATGGTGCAGACTTCCCATACACAGAGTCAAACTCATCTTTGATTTGCGTAGGCGTATTGTACTTTCAAAAACAAAAATTTAATGACAGCTCGATACTCAATTTTGTCCATTTTCACAAAACCAGACATTGATTCACTCAAACAACTGTCAAATAAAAACTACGCGTCCAAAGTGGCTGAAATTTTGGTGAGTAACTGTCAAAAGATGCACAACCACATTCAGTAGCTTTTATTGACGAGTGCTGCTGCTATTCTTCACGGAAGCTTTTCAGCCCTACCATTGGCATTAATGTCAATTAACGGATTATCGTGACTGAATTCGGTAAACCGGGATTCTCCGATTGCCAAAGTGAAATTTCATTACGGAGGTGCAGGTGACTCGGTAGAGCTCTGTCTTCCACATGTCGTGATTTCGGTGAATGCTTTTACTCACCTTGTGCATTTCCTGAAAGACCGCTCCCATAGCGTTCACCTTCTCCAAAGGATCTCATTAGCTCATTATTGAGGATAGCGTTGTCTGTATCTGTAGCAATGTTGATTAGCAGCTGCTTGTTTACGTCGGTACGTGGAATTTGGAGGCAGTGATCTCGTTTTGATTATTTCTCCTGAATATTTTATTTATTTGTGGGAACATATTCGGGTTATTAGTTTTTATAGCTCGAATTCTGTTGTTTCAATACAAATTTGTTGCTAATCTATAGTTAGCTTTAAGTAATTGTTGGAGGTTTTTTAATCGGGATTTCAGTGATATTATCTCCTGGTCTTGTCTGCCTGTAAACTGTCTGTGTAATTGTTTTAGTCTCGATAGCAGTCTGCTCTTTTTCTTGTGGAGTGCGTTTGGGTTGTGTTTCTTTACGTGTTTATGTGATCTGTAACTGTTGTCTTGGGAATTGCTTTGTCTATTGTTCGGTTTACGGTTTCGTCCATTTGTCGAATGTATTTGTCGATTTCGTCATTTGTCAGGTTTCTGTTTATTGGCAGATTAAAGTCATTCGAACGAAGTTCTCTTGTTAATGATCTGGTGAACCGCGGCCATCGCATTGCCCCGTAGTGGTAGGGTTGCGAGATCACGAATTCCTGCAGATCTGCCAGATCGTTCGGAATGCACAGTGGTCACTGACGTATTCAATTGACCATAAACAGTTTCTTTGTCGTCTGATGGTGTTAAGTAGTCTCATTCGTGAGTCAATAAGGAAAATATCTATGAACGATCTACCTCTAGGGACCGATGGATATTCCGTAGCTAGTAGGTCAGTTCTATATTCTATATGATACAGATCTAACCAACCAGCCAACTGATTTCCTCTGGCATCAGATATGTAATTTCCCCAATTTGTATGCTTGCCGTTCATATCTCCACCTAGGATAAAATAGTTTTTGTTCAGGTGCAATTGTAAGCATCGAAAGGGTGTCTCGAGCTGTGCTATAAAGAGGTTGTGTTGGTGCTCCTCAGGTGCGTAAACCCCAAACGGATACACACCCCATCCTTGCCGAAGCTTCGAGCACCCGGAGCCTGCGCACTTTTCCAATATATATAACTTTATGAGGGATTCCCTTTCTAATAAAGAATGCGACACCTACCCCTTGAGAGGAGTTACGTCGAACTCTTCGTATAATATCGCCCTATCTTATGCTTCTGGTTAAATTTTGTTACCGCCAGAAGTATATTATGGTTTTCATCTTGCAACAGGTTGAAAAGCGTAGCTCTTCTCTCAGTTTTTATTAGTGAATTTACATCAACGGCAAGAGCTTTGATTGATGTTTTGGTTAGGGAGTTTATATTGGCTTTTTATGTAGACTGGCCAAGTGCGAGTAGTTCTCGTTTATTTGAATTTGCAGCTGTGTCACCTGTCTGTGTAGATTGAGCAAGATTGTGAACACGTCTGCTTGCGATGGTGTTTCAGTCTGTGTGGGAGTATTTGTGGGTACCAGTATTGTAGCCTGTTTGGTTGTCCTCCCAACCGCTGCGGCGTTACGGGCATTGTTGTTGTTCGAGTTGTCTCTGTTTTTTGTTTTTGCCGAGTCACACTTATCGACATTAATCCGCGGAGATGTCCCTCATTCCGAAACACAACACACTTTAGAAGGGCTTTGTCTTCTACCTTTTCTTTCCCCAGTGGCCATTCCTCTGCCTTATGGTCCTCTGGCGGTTCCTTTGAACACCACTACTTATCTTCCTTTAATAATCCGGAAATTTCCAGTTAGAGCATCCAAAAACCCTATAAAACAGGTTTTATGGCAATTCAATTCGAACGTCATTACTTACCTGTCTACTAGGCATTCTTAATATATCACTTCATCATCATCGGCACTACAACCGGGTATCTGTCTTGGCCTTATTTAGCAAGTCCTGAGCCTTGTTAAATTTTCCATATTGATTTGTTTTTTTCCGGGCAAGGTCATTAGTCTTGCGCCAGAGGCTCCCTGGTCTCCCGCGGGACAGGTGGGTATACTAACCACTATACTATCGAGGAGCCAATCTACCACCTAAAGGCCTTTAATTACATGCCGCCTTTACAGGTTTTTCCTTTCGAATTACCATATCAACGGCCAGGGTATCCGCCCGCTTCCAGGCAGACTAGAAGCACTAACCCAATTCCCCCGTCCTTCCAACGTTCGTGAGTTACGCCGTTTCCTGGGTATGTTAAACCTTTACCGACCCACTCTTCGAAGCGCTGCGCACATTCAAGCCCCTTTAAACGAGTACCTGAAGGGGGCTAAGAAGAACGACAAACGCCCACTCGCCTGGACGGAAGCTGCAAATAAGGCATTTCGACAATCCAAGGCGCAGCTGGCGAATGCTACCCTGCTCCGCTATCCCCCAGAGGGCGCACCATTGGCCATTCAATGCGACTCGTCAGACACGGCAATAGGGGCAGAACTGGAGCAGGAATATAACGGAAACTGGGAACCGCTCGGTTTTTTCAAAGAAACTTAGTATGGCCGAGCGGAAAGACAGTACTTACGACCGGGAGCTGCTCGCTATGTACAGCGCAGTAAAGTACTTCCGCCACATGGTGGAAGGTCGACCGCTAATAATAAGAGCGGATCACAAACCGTTGATCTACGCATTCCGGAAGAAATCCGGGAATGCATCTCCACGCCAAGAGTGGCAACTCGACCTAATAGCTCAATACACCAATGGGATCAACCACATCTCAGGGGAACAAAATGTTATCGCGGACGCCTTATCCCGCATCGATACCATCCAGCTACGCGCCGCCATCGTCGACGCCGACCTGGCTCAGGCACAGCAAAAGGACGACCAGCTTGAGTCTCTGCTAAAAGCGGAGACAGCACTTCAGCTGCACAAGTTCCCACTCGAACAATCCGCAGACGAGATATGGTGTGATATATCCACGGGAACTGTCAGGCCATATATTCCCGGAGAGCTGCGAAGGAGCGTATTCGAGACTTTTCACGGTCCGGCTCACCCCAGCGGGCGTGCAACCGCTACAGCCATCCGACGTAAGTTCGTATGGCCTCACATGAATAGAGTCCTCACGAGTTGGGCTCGCGCCTGCCTTAAGTGCCAGCATTGCAAGATTAGCCGACACAATGTATTGGAGCCAGCGCAATTCAAACTCCCTGAGGCTAGATTTGCGCGCGTCCACATAGACATCGTGGGCCCCCTGACACCCTCAAGAGGTTTCTCTTACATCTTAACGATGATAGACCGTTTTACCCGGTGGCCTGAGGCAACGCCACTACGAGTGGTCACCACCAAGAGCGTCGCCAGAGCGTTTTACTCGACTTGGGTTACACGTTTTGGCGTACCCGCAACGTTAACATCAGCACCGAGGTCCGCAGTTCGAGGCCACGATCTTCAGGCAGGTTACGGACATACTGGGCTGTAAAAGATATCGTACGAACGCATACCACCCTTCATCCATCGGGATGATAGAACGTTGGCACAGGTCATTGAAAGCCTCCCTAATGTGTCACAATGACACACAGTGGTTCGACGCCCTCCCCACTGTCCTCCTGATTGAGGACAAGTATTAAGGAGGATTTGGGCGCATCCGCTGCGGAACTGATTTACGGCACAAACCTCGTGTTGCCCGGCGAACTGTTTGTGGATGGCGAGGCTCCAACAGACCAGCTAAAAAGCGTAGGTTACCTTCGCGATTTGATGCGTAAGATCAGGGAAAACCCAGTGGCCCGACACGGTATTAAAAGAGTTTTTGTACATCCTGCGTTGCACAGTTGCACGCACGTTTTTCTTAGGGTGGACAAGGTTAAGAAACCACTCGACCCTCCTTACGAGGGCCCGTTCAAGATTCTAAGGCGAATCAGCGAGTGGGTTTACGAGATGGAAATCCGGGGCAGAGCGATTACAATCAGTGTGGAAAGATTGAAGCCGTGCTCCACGGAGGAAAACCGTCCAGGGGCTGCTGCGAGCCCCGTATCCACAGAGAAACAGCCAGCGCCGATTACAGCGAGTACAGAGAACAAACGAGGCGGGCCCCTCACACGAAGCCGCTCTCAGGCACTGGCGCGGGGTGCACATTCAGCCAATCTGTCTTAGACATAGCGCTGGCCGCCTGACCCCTTATCACTCCTTATCACACTTTGGAGTACCAATGCCAGCGAGCCTTCCTTTTCACCACCTGGCACCTTGGATTACCAATGCCAGCGGACCCTTATCCCCGCCGCCTGACACCCTGCTGGCAATTAACGCGGCATAGACGGATCCATAGTTCATCGTCCATCGCTTGGTCGCACCACATCACCCGCGAGTGATCTTAACGCCCTACCGGTTTTATCGTGACTACGTCACTGGGGGGGGGGGGGGGGGGGTACTGTGCCGGTTCCTTTGAACGCCACTGCCTATCTTCCTTTAATAATCCGGAAATTTCCAGTTAGAGCATCCAAAAACCCTATAAAACAGGTGTTGTGGCAATTCAATTCGAACGCCATTACATACCTGTCAACTAGGCATTCCTGATCTACCACCTCATCATCATCGTCATCATCGGCACTACAACCGGGAACCGGTCTTGGCCTTATTTAGCAAGTCTTGAGGCTTGTTAAATTTTCCATAATGATTTGTTTTTTTCCGGGCAAGTTCATTAGTCTTGCGCCAGAGGCTCCCCGATGGGGAATCGAACCCCGGTCTCCCACGTGATAGGCGGGTATACTAACCACTGATCTACCACCTAAAGGCCTTTAATTACATGTCGCCTTTACAGGTTTTCCCACTTGTGGAGGATCATGCCACGCATGTGCAGCAACACCGCAAGGCGTCAGCAATATTATCTAAATGCACATCGATCGGTAATCCGATCGACAAGCAAAGGATGGACATCCAATGGCATGTTCCAAATAAACACACGTACCCTGCCACACACGTGCAGGATAATTTCCTTCATATTTATCTAAAAGCACATCGATCGGTAAACCGATCGGCAAACAAAAGGATAAACATACAATAACATGTTTCGAATCATTTCGGGGCTCATGTCCCCGAGCGAATTGTACCGCACACATGCAGGAGGTATGTTTATTTTTCCTGTGAGCACGTCGATCGTTAAACAAAACGACGAGAATTGGCTTGCCTAGGCAAGCGCAGTACGAGAGATTTCCGTTTAAGGAAGTTTCGCCGACGTTTAGAATAAGCGTACGGGCAGTTGGGTTGTGTTAGTGCGGTTCCACTCACCACTAGGGGTAGTGCTTTCTTAGCGTTGCTTTTTGGGAGGCAGTAGTATTTAGAGGGTCGCGAATGGTTGCTGACTGCGGAAGGCTGTCGAGGCACGGTTACCAGTTAACTTTGTAATAGAACTAAGTGTACCTAAATACAATCGGATCGAAATCTATTCACTTTAATTCTAACTAGTTTACCTTTGTAATACGAATTAAGTGTACCTAAATACAACTAAGTGTATCTAAATAATCCAATCGATCGTATCCAATTGACTTCTAAATCATTTGACTTTAATTCTAAATAGTTCCCTTAATACGATGTGCGATGTATCTCGATGCCGGACGAGGAATGTCGTCGGCCGAGATCGTTGCTGATTGTGTTCCGCCGAACGAGGAATGTCGTTGGGGAATAGCGAACGAAATTGCTGATGGGTTGACGCAATGGCGTCCGAACCAACATTGCCTGAAACAAGGTTTGGATTAAAAAAGGAACAGCAATACCTTTGTGGTCGAAATCCGGTCCAGGTTCTTCGATGCAACCTGGTTGAAGTTCCCGCGCTGAACGATCGATAATGTGTTGGAATTTGTGTTTAAGTAGGAAAATTAAAGCTTCATTAACTAAATTTGAAGGAAAGCCGATGCGACTGGCGAATGCCAAAACGAATATAGATAATGTTCGACTGAGTTCTCGATGGAGACAACTTTATTTGTTAAACACTAAAAAGCCACATGGTGGCGTGCGACACATCAATTAAAAGTCTTATAAAATGTTAATAATTAAAATCACCAAAACAGTATATCTTAACCGTTGCAGAAAATCTCTACGGTCATGCACCAAAAACAGTCAACAAACACGTTCGTATAGTTGAAAGAGCACCCAAAACAGTAAACAATGTATTGACAGTTGTTTGTGCACTGTCATCGAGTTGTCGGCAGGTGTGGTGAATATTTGTCGGGGAGAGTACTAGACGATGTACTAGATTCTTCCCGAGCATATAATTGTGAATCTGCAACAACGAACTAAGTTTTAATTATACATAGTCTAACTAAATACAACTAAGTTTTAATTCTACATAGTTTAAGTAAATACCCAAATAAATAAATAGTGTACCCAAATAACGACCGGAAATAAAGATTTTAAGGACTGAGAATGAAGTACGATGTTTCAATTAGACTAAGCACACTAACCAAATGGAGTCAGATACCTGTGATCCTGTCCGCATTTTACGCAACGATGCTGCATTTCACAGTTCGCCGCTGCGTGGCCAAATCATTGGCAGCGGACGCATTGCAGAAAATCTCTGCCTTTT
Organism: Microdon myrmicae; assembly: GCA_963931805.1. NCBI lineage: Eukaryota > Metazoa > Arthropoda > Insecta > Diptera > Syrphidae > Microdon > Microdon myrmicae. The sequence goes on along the minus strand of OZ007497.1, from coordinate 50,658,334 downwards.
TTTTTAATTTCTCTCATGTGACAATTTGATGATCCAGGACTTTAATTTTTCTTAGACCACCAATTTTGCTGCTCGGTGATAATTGGACCAAAAAGAAGGATAGCTTCCGGTTTTCCATTCTTGTCTTGGTTTTGGTGAACGGTTTTACCGCGGTAAACTAGAGATCTTCATGCTTCAGTTTTTGAAGCATTTCGAGCAGAGCCTCCGGTTCCATTTCAGGGTCGGCACCCTTTAATAGGACTGTTACGCTCTTCGTTTGTTTCGGTATGAACGAGTAAAATTCCGGTTCATCGGGGTTGCTGTTTTTCCTCCATCGTTAGTTTCGCGGAATTACTTCGCGTCAACTATCCGTTTGTGTGTTGTCGCGTTTTTTTCTACGTCCGTGAACATGGTGGTACTTTCCGGTTTGTTTTCATTAAAAAAAAACAACGGCGATCTGCTGTGGCTATACGAATCTCGACGGAATTCAGTTTCTCGGCAATCTGCACTCGAACTCGCCTAGCGCCGATTAAGGATCAATCACCTTACACTCCCGCTAAATGTTAGTGTAAATACAAATTGCTTACCGAGCAATATATTGTTATTTTTATTGTTATTATTAGTTTTCAATATATTGTAGCGAGCTTAGGATTCGCTGGATCAATTATTTTTAATAAATAAGAGCCGTTAAATCGATTTTAAATTAATGTAATACTTTATTAGTCCGTTAATAACAACCGTTACTTTTACCGTACACAACGATTTCTTGACTTATCGCTTCCGTACTTATCGCGTCTTTGACTGCTTACTTCTTCTTCTCACTTCTTACTCATCTTCCCGATCTGCGCGCGACGTATTTATACCGTGTTTTCTCCTTCTGATTCGGTGTTTCGTTTCCGTCCGTTCCATAGCCTCGAATTTGCTATTATTCATAGTCTCCAGTTTTCCAGTACTTTCTAGAATATTCTAGTACTTTGTTTCGGACTTTCTAGAATATTCTAGTACTGATTGTCATATGCGTCACAATATCGTTATTTTTAGTTTTAACGCTTGCGATCAAGGTGATATATTTTAATTGGTCGTTATTTTGTTTTTGACACCTCGCTGAAGTGATTTTTTAAGCACTTTTATTTTTATTTTATTTAAAGCACTGTGTTGAATTTTCACCTTTATTTTTTCGTTTTGTTTGTTTGTTTTATTTTTTTAATTTATTTTCGATTATTTTGATTATTTACGTATCTATTATTTTTGTTTTGACTATTTTAATCACTGTGAAGCAGTAGCACTTTATTTATGTCACTCAAGATAAATTACAACAGTTTGATAAACTTTACTATCGTATAGATCGGTTTAAGAAGAGAACACAAAACTCCTCCTGACGTGCCGCTACGAGGTATGGAGTTTTCCCGTATTCCGGTTTATCTATACTAAAATTTCGAATTCAACAATATGTTGAAATACCCTACACTATTAGGACACATGCACACTCGAGAAGCAAGATAGCACGTTCTATCTGACTGACAACTAATTTGTAACTGTCCTTGTAGTGCTCTAAAAAGCCCTACCACCTTTTTCCCCCATTCCTACATCCAAATCCCAGCAATATTACCCTAAAACCCAAAATGCTGTCAAAACCCGAATTAATCCAAACATGATTCAAAATTCGCAATAAACGAATCAAACATTTGTTTATCGCTTAACATTTGCCCCCACGGCATAATTAAATCCAAAATCCTAAATTAAAATCAAATTCACAATAAACTAATCTAATATTCGTTTATCGTTCTACATTTGCCTCACGGCATCAATCGAAAACCAAAATTCAGAGATCGTTATCTCTATCTGAAAAATTCCATTAAGCTAAACAAATAGAAAACCAAATCCAGATACATTTCCACATCTGCGAAATAGTTTCGTAAGAATTCAAGAAATTGAATTCTTATCTAAAATAAACACTGAGCATCTCACTCAATCGAGATTGTTGTATGAAATTGTGTATTTTCGAGATACAAATCTTGATTTGTTTCTCTTTATAAAGGAACAGAAAAGTGATATCCGAGCTAAGATTCACTCGCCGATCGTTCATGCAGACAGACGTATTCATCGTGTGCTCGTTGACGAATAATATTGAAAGAAAAAAAAAATTGAATCCGTAGACGTTAAGTCGTCGACGATCGATCGCGTTCACATCGAATCTTGTGTGATAAATTGCGACAAGTTATAATTACAAAAAAAAAAAAAAACGATACAAACACCAGCAAACACGTGTAATTTTCGCTGGATGCCGTAGTCGAAATATGTCTTCACAGATGCCAGACAACGATCCGAGCGCTACCCGGAATATTTATTGGAACGGAAGAGAAGAGCCATTGAAACTCTTCAAAACTTACCAAAGAAGACCACAAAAATGGAAAATCAAGCAAAAAAACACATTGACTACGAACAAAAATTCCACGAAGCCATGGAATACATCCAAGAGCTTACAACACAGGTGAAACAACTCCGGAAGGAAATTCACTCCCTAAAGCAACCCACCCAAAACAGCGACGATGCCAGTAAACAATAAAACATCTCCAACCAAACAACTATTATCAGCCCATAAGGAATCCACCAAACAAGCCAAGCCAGCTGCGAGTCCCCTGCCTGCCCAGCACAAAAATGCACCATCCAGGTTCGGATCATAAATAATATTCCGAAGGCCTTATAAAAACTGTACACAATAGGATCCAACTGATATTCAAGCCAAGAAGGAGCTGACCAATAAAAGTTTACAATAAGCAAATTGATCTTTGATTTTTTTCCAAAACCCCCAATTATTCAGGCAAATCCCAGCGGAGACAAGGGCTTGCGAAAGCCAGAACAAGAGTCAGAGTTACCACAACCGATAACAGGACGTTGCTCTACCCTCAGGCATATGAGGAAGCACGGCAACGACCATTGTAGGACGTTTTTCAGGAGCGGTCTATAGAGATCCTGTGGGGCTTTTCAGGGCCCGAAGAGCCATACATCGCTCGATCCCCACCTTTCCAGGCGAACGACTTACCTCTCGGTCGAACTTCAGCAAGGTTGCGTAACCTTGCTACGGCATTTACCCTCAGCCAAATCGCCGGAATTAATGCGGTTACCCAATCGGATAACCGTTTTGAATTTATGTTAGGCAGCTTACCTATTCTGTAGGGGATTTCCTTACAAACCCCTTTTTCTCCAGCATCACCACTGAAAACATTAAATCCACGGCAAAAGCTTATCACCTTGCCGTGGCATCGAAAACTCACCCTCGGCCAGACCATATTCCCTAAAAAACATTGAGCCCACGGCAAAGCTTATCACCTTGCCGTGGCATCCAAAATTTACCCCCGAGGCGTACGTCATTTCCTGAAAAGAACATAAGTCCATGGCAAAATCATCACATTGCCATGGCATCTGAAATCTTATCGTTAGGCATACATTCTGCCAGGGCATCTCGTTTCCATAGCCTTAAGCTATGGAAACAACAATCAACAAGAGTTCTTTGTGACTCGTTGTATTTGTTTATCCCCGGCATAACATGCATACGGCTATTGCCCCTATAGATTTACTACCGCCGACAAGGTTTCTGTTGACGCAAATCAAACACGTCCCTGTTTACCAGCAATCGCTGGCTACCAATTATCGATCCCCATGTGCAGAGGCCGTATTCAAGCAACGACCAAGATGCAGCCAGAAAATGTTTACTTTCAACATCTGGCAATGGCTGCACCCTATGTTCGTTGCAATGTTTAATCATCGGCAACAGAAATGATGATTTATGGCCTTCCATTAGGATGACCAAATCATCGGTTTGGGTCTTTCACACCCCAGATGCTATTATTTACATTCCTAGAAAATGCACTAGCGATGTTGCCCGCCATCCACGGTCGCTGAACGATCGTATGCATGGCATACGCACACATGCGCAATGTATGCCTATTCCGTCAGGTCCAATCACGATTAACTACATCGAGTTAATCGTGTAACTCCGCCTTCTTCCCAGTTTCTTTCGGGATTCTTTCATTTTAACATTTTCCAATGGAATTAGTCAGATTTGATGTTTCGAAGAGTGTCGGTGGAGTATTGATGCAATAAATGTTCGGTGGAGTATTGATGCAATAAATGTTCGGTGGAGTATTGATGTAATAAATGTTCGGTGGAGTATCGATGTAATAAATGTTCGGTGGAGTATTGATGTAATAAATGTTCGGTGGAGTATTGATGTAATAAATGTTCGGTGGAGTATTGATGTAATAAATGTCGAAATAAAGAAAACTTTATGTGAACCCTAAAAAGAAATATTTAAAGTAAGTGAATCGCAGTTATCCGAAATAAAAAACTTTATATGAACCAAAACCTACTGGAGTTCCCTTATTTGTTTCATCCTTCGTCGGAGAATTGTTGCAGTTCGAATCCGTGGGTGTTTTGCTGAAACCGCGCCCGTGTAGGTGCACCAGACGAAACACTACCACATTGGTGACCTCGCGAAAGAACTCGCAAACTCCCGAAAAGGAGTCGGAATACATTCGTATTGTTGATCATATCATTGATCAAATATCTCGAAGTTTTGTGACAAAACTATATTCGAAATACGGTAATATATATTCAGTGCCAAATTTAAACAATTAAAGGGTACGCCCCAACGCCAGCCCAACAACAGCACCTGGCATAACACCTCCCACGAGCAACAACATCATTAGACGACAACGAACGGGAAAGCAGCGCACCAAGATCGATCAACAACACCTCTAATCAACACCCCAGGTACAAACACTAGTTTTTTTTTATTTTTGGTAACTTCTAGTGAAGTGCGTTTGTTTAGCCATCTAGTGTAAGCATAGAACAGCAACGTAGAGGAAATAAAATGAAAACAATTTAAAATCTCACATATAAATTATATAAAACAGTTTTCAATCAAAATTAGAAATTACTTTCATATAAAACGCATTTGAATTCGACATACATTTACATAGTACATTTAAGATTAAAATTTCAGCGTCATTGTAGTGAACATTAATAAAATATACTTGATATTGCGAGCGTATTATATTTTCTAAATTTCTATTTCACGTGAGATTCGAAGGATAATTTAGAACGAGATATTAGTACAAAAATAAGCACAAAACTGTTACGCAACGATCTCAGGTTTAAGATTGTTTAAGAAGACATTCGTTTGAATTGTGATTGTTTCTTGTCTGTTTGACTAAATTTTTTTTCTCTTCTGTTGTAAATTAAAATACTCTGTTTCAAGACCCCGAACAAATATGAAGAAGTTTAATTTATGTTATTTACAAATGGATTACACAATTTTTTTATTATAGTATTAATACACCGAACTTAATTTAATTTAGCTCTACAATTTATATATACTATATCTAGAGAAAATAAATCTGCTGCATTGATCTTATGTTAATGTATTAGTTTGGGAGGATTTGTTTGTAAACGAAAATCTGTAACAATAGCAACGCAAATAAATAAATCAAATTTATTGAAGCCACCATTGGCAATATGAAATAAAACCTTTGTAAACCCCTTCAGGGTACTGAAACATACAATTCCGTTTCGGCAGTAGATACAACACTACTTCATCGCTTCGCAACATTTTCAGACGCACACACTCCGGCACACGTTAAATCCTTGTTTTCCTTCCCTTTTGGAATTTCAATCGCGATTTTTAGTTATTCAAATTGACAACTTTTAATTTTAAAGTTCGGGTAGGCAATACTACAACCCTGCCGTCCGTGTTAACGACTACACTCGACTCCGCACGACTCTTCTTCGAACAGCATCGGACTCCTTTCACTGCGCGCGTCCTCTTGCGATCTATTTCCGGAAATCTAGACTCAACTCCACGTTAATAAGTCAAACTAAAGCTTAATTATTTTAAGATTAAGCTGTTTTAACGATCCAGTCCCTTCCATTTTATCTACGACCAATCGTCCACTCTCGACTCCACTTGACTCCACTTCCGACCTTCGCTCGGCTTATTTTGGTTAGGGAAAACCATTGTTTTAGGACATCCGTGGTTCTCTCAACTCCCTGCGACTTCTTTTGACCCATTGGCCTCCTTTCACCCTTCTTCGCGTTCTCTTACGCCTTTGACTCCCGTTTCGCGTCATACAACCCATAATGGTCAACACGCGGAACACCATGGCCAAAAAGGCTCTGGAACAATCCGAGCCTCTTGAATTTCACGACGCCTCCAGCGTCGATTTCCCCGCTGAGCAAGTCAATGCTGACCAAGACTTGCCGGCACAATCTACTCCTCTGGCACCACCCGTTGCCCCCAGCGTCGTGAACCGACCCCAGCCTACTTCCCCAGACACACTCTCGACTGCTCCTAACGCCCCTGTTATCGGCCCTTTGGCAAATGCCGGCATTTTAAGGCCCACAACTGGTGCCAGCACCTCACAACAACACCAAAGACCTTCAGAGTCCCAAGAATTCCACGATGCTTCCAGCCTCGGGAACGGGACTCGTCATTTAAATATAGGGCTTCCCCCCTTCGATGAGGAGGACCCAGACTTGTGGTTTGCAGTGGCAGACCGCATCTTCCAGGCCGCAGCCTTGCACGACGAACAACTTCGTGCAGTTGAGCTGTTGAAAGTGCTTGACCGCACTCAACGACCGCATGTTGCACACATAATAAGGTCGGCCGGCCGCAACCCATATAGCAACATGCGCGAAGCTCTGCTCGACGCATTGGACGAGCCAGGAAGTGTGCGGCAACAACGTTTAGCCGCTGTATCCAACCTTTCTGGGATGAGACCATCTCTTTTCCTGACCCATTTACGCTCTATAGCGGGGACCAGGATTGGGGACGACCTAATAAAGCCTCACTTTTTGAGGTGTCTTCCCCAGCATGCCCGTTCGGCACTTATAGCCCAACCCAATCAGAGTTTGGGCTATTTATCCAAAATTGCGGACGCGATTATGGAAAGCTCAGATCAGTATTCTGAGCCTCCAGCGTACCAGGTAGCGGCGGTTTCTCAACACGCCGCCCAGCCTGCACGGCACTCTCGTCTGCCTTTCTCAGCCCCTAAATTGGTCCCAATCCTCCATCCTACTCAAAACCAATTACCCCTTAGAAGGCCCGCCTCAACCAATTTCCCTCAGGGGAATCCAGAGGCAGGCCCCAACGCATTCAACCAAAGAAGTCCACCCACACAACTAACTCCTGCTGACCTACGGGCGCTCCAAACCTCACTCCTCCGCGAGATAACGCAATTGCGCGCGGAGGTGAGGAACAATCCTCGAAGCGCCCAGAATCGAGCCATGCCGAGCCGTTCTCTCAATCGGCAGAATTTCTCCCAAAATGCCCCTCAGAGGGCCTATATCCCCCAAAATGCCCCACAGAGGGCCAATCCCACCCAGAACGGCCCTCACCGGGCCAATTCCCAGCGAGCTCCGGCTCGACCTCCCCGTAACGGCAATACTAATAGGCAGAACACACCTGATAATGCCGTTACTCTGCCTTGGTGCGCCAATCACCAGCGATATGGTGATCGCGCATTCAATTGCAAAGCGCCTTGTGGTTGGACGCAACCTTCCACCAACCAGAGGCGCTCTTTAAACTAATTTTGCCGACCGACACCCTCGCGCAATCGGCCGGCACCCCTACGATAAGTCGCTTAACCATCCGGGATTCGAAACTGAATATCGCTTTTACTGTCGATACCGGCGCCGATATTTCAGTCCTCCCGCGATCGTTTGCTCCGCGTAACCGCGTGCCAGCCGCACTTAAATTGTCAGCTGCAAATAATACGCCGATACTTACGTACGGACGTAAAAAGCTGACACTTCAATTGGGTCTTTGTCGTCCGATTACTTGGCGTTTCGTCATTGCGGACGTGAACGAACCCCTGATAGGTTCCGACCTATTAGGTGCACATAATCTGTTGGTCGATTCGACCCATAACAGACTTGTGGCTCCAACCGCACCCCCCTTGCCCATGACGGCATCTCCAGCGGCAACTTCAGGGGCCACAGAGTGCATAGACCCATTCCAGGTTATGGTACAGGAATTTGTGAGTACAACAATTCCTCTACCTAACCAACGCCGACATAAAGCCACGGTGTTTCATCATATAGAAACACGTGGTCCCCCGGTGAGCCAGCGTCCACGTCGACTGGCTCCGGAAAAATTACGTGCGGCGCGCGCGGAGTTCGAGCATATGATCGAACTAGGTATCTGCCAACCGTCGGACAGTCCCTGGGCAAGCCCACTCCACTTAGTGAAGAAACGTTCTGGTGAGTGGCGCCCATGTGGCGATTATAGGCTGTTGAACGCAGCAACTGTCCCGGACAGATACCCAATTGCACACCTCTACGATTTTTCGTACAAGTTACGAGGGTGCAATGTCTTCACTACCCTGGATCTCACCAGGGCATACCACCAAATTCCGGTGGCACCTGAAGACATCCCCAAGACCGCAGTCATTACACCTTTCGGACTCTTCGAGTTCAAAGTGATGACTTTCGGCCTCAGGAATGCCGCACAGACATTCCAGCGGTATATCGACACGGCTTTACGAGGTCTTAATTGCTGCCATGCATACCTTGATGACATTCTCATCGCCTCCAAAGACCTCACCGAACATAAACACCACTTACGTCAGGTCCTAGAGCGCCTCCGCGAATTCGGTCTTGTCATCAACCCAGAAAAGTGTCAATACGCCAAAGAGCAAATCACCTATCTGGGTTATGTCGTTGACAACCAGGGCATTCGCCCACTACCAGACCGTGTGGAGGCCCTCATGAAGTATCCCAGGCCTACTAACGTAAGTGAGCTGCGTCGATTTTTGGGCATGCTTAACTTTTACCGCCCAACCCTGAAGAATGCCGCTCAGATTCAAGCTCCCTTAAATGAATTTTTGAAAGGAGCTAAGCGCAATGATAAGCGCCCCATTAATTGGACAGAAGTCTCAGATCGAGCATTCCAACTGTCCAAAGAACAATTGGCAAATGCCACCTTACTCCGATACCCTCTCGAGGGAGCGGCACTTTCTATCCAATGCGACGCATCGGATACCGCAATCGGAGCCGTCCTCGAACAGGACATTGAAGGCCGTCCGGAACCACTTGGCTTCTTTTCAAGGAAGCTGAGTCCCACTGAGCGACGTTACAGCGCCTACGACCGTGAATTGCTCGCGATCTACAGCGCTGTTAAGTACTTCCGTCATATGATAGAAGGACGTGCGCTCTCAATATTAACAGACCACAAGCCATTGGTCTATGCGTTCCGGAAGAAGTCGGGAAATGCCTCCCCCCGACAAGAGCGTCAATTAGACCTCATTGGGCAATATTCCACGGAGATAAGGCATATCTCCGGTAAACAGAATGTCACGGCGGACGCCCTTTCTCGAATCGATACGATTCATTTGCGTACCGCCTTGAATAACACTGACCTTGCCCTAGCTCAAGAGGAGGACGAACAGCTCAAGTCCCTCCTAACTGCCGATACGGCACTAGAGCTCAAGAAAATTACCCTTCGCGACCCTTTGGGCGAAATCTGGTGTGATGTCTCCACTGGAACCGCTAGACCTTACATTCCCGAGAAACTTCGTAAGGGCGTGTTCCAGGTTTACCACAACCCAGCCCACCCCAGCGGCCGAGCAACAGCCGCTGCTGTCCGTCGCAAATTCATTTGGCCCCGGATGAACAAAGACCTCACCGGTTGGGCCCGTGCTTGTCTCCAGTGCCAGCGCTGCAAAGTAGCGCGACATAATGTACTGGAGCCAGCGCAATTCAAGCTTCCCACGGCACGCTTCGCCCATGTCCACATAGACATAGTGGGACCGCTTACTCCATCAAGAGGATTTTCTTATATCCTCACTATGATGGATCGCTGCACGCGATGGCCAGAAGCGACACCTCTCCGGGCAGTTACTGCCGAATCAGTCGCCAAGGCCTTTTATTCAACTTGGGTCACACGCTTCGGTGTACCAACCACCATTACTTCGGACCGAGGTCCACAATTTGAGGCGACAATTTTTAGGCAGCTAACAGATCTTCTCGGCTGCCAAAGAAGTCGTACCACCGCCTACCATCCGCAATCAAATGGGATGATAGAGCGCTGGCATAGATCTCTTAAAGCCTCACTCATGTGTCATAATGACACACAATGGTTTGACGCCCTTCCAACTGTCCTCCTCGGCCTGAGGACAAGTATTAAGGAGGACCTAGGTGCTTCGGCAGCAGAGCTTACCTATGGTACCAACCTCCTTCTTCCAGGAGAACTTTTCCTAAATGGCGAAACACCGCGTGACCAACTTCGCGAATTGGGACATCTCCGTGACCTGCTACGTAAGGTTAGGGCAACCCCTGTAACCAGGCACGGCTCCAAAAAACTTTTCGTCCACCCTGAACTGCACAGCTGCACGCACGTCTTTGTCAGGGTGGATAAGGTCAAAAAGCCCCTCGACCCACCTTATGATGGCCCATTCAAAGTCTTCCGCCGCATCAGTGACCGCGTCTTCGAGATCGACATTAGAGGCAAGCGATCCACGGTCAGCGTCGAAAGGCTTAAGCCCTGTTTTCTGGAAGCTTCCGCTCCAGAATCACCTCCGTCTTCAAATACCACTCCTACTCCACCGGCACAACCCCCCCGTACTCGCGCTCATACGCGCGCCCATAACCAACTTACCACCCCCTAGACTGCCTTATCTGTTTCGTGACTACGTCACTGGGGAGGGAGTGATGTGGGGCTTTTCAGGGCCCGAAGAGCCATACATCGCTCGATCCCCACCTTTCCAGGCGAACGACTTACCTCTCGGTCGAACTTCAGCAAGGTTGCGTAACCTTGCTACGGCATTTACCCTCAGCCAAATCGCCGGAATTAATGCGGTTACCCAATCGGATAACCGTTTTGAATTTATGTTAGGCAGCTTACCTATTCTGTAGGGGATTTCCTTACAAACCCCTTTTTCTCCAGCATCACCACTGAAAACATTAAATCCACGGCAAAAGCTTATCACCTTGCCGTGGCATCGAAAACTCACCCTCGGCCAGACCATATTCCCTAAAAAACATTGAGCCCACGGCAAAGCTTATCACCTTGCCGTGGCATCCAAAATTTACCCCCGAGGCGTACGTCATTTCCTGAAAAGAACATAAGTCCATGGCAAAATCATCACATTGCCATGGCATCTGAAATCTTATCGTTAGGCATACATTCTGCCAGGGCATCTCGTTTCCATAGCCTTAAGCTATGGAAACAACAATCAACAAGAGTTCTTTGTGACTCGTTGTATTTGTTTATCCCCGGCATAACATGCATACGGCTATTGCCCCTATAGATTTACTACCGCCGACAAGGTTTCTGTTGACGCAAATCAAACACGTCCCTGTTTACCAGCAATCGCTGGCTACCAATTATCGATCCCCATGTGCAGAGGCCGTATTCAAGCAACGACCAAGATGCAGCCAGAAAATGTTTACTTTCAACATCTGGCAATGGCTGCACCCTATGTTCGTTGCAATGTTTAATCATCGGCAACAGAAATGATGATTTATGGCCTTCCATTAGGATGACCAAATCATCGGTTTGGGTCTTTCACACCCCAGATGCTATTATTTACATTCCTAGAAAATGCACTAGCGATGTTGCCCGCCATCCACGGTCGCTGAACGATCGTATGCATGGCATACGCACACATGCGCAATGTATGCCTATTCCGTCAGGTCCAATCACGATTAACTACATCGAGTTAATCGTGTAACTCCGCCTTCTTCCCAGTTTCTTTCGGGATTCTTTCATTTTAACATTTTCCAATGGAATTAGTCAGATTTGATGTTTCGAAGAGTGTCGGTGGAGTATTGATGCAATAAATGTTCGGTGGAGTATTGATGCAATAAATGTTCGGTGGAGTATTGATGTAATAAATGTTCGGTGGAGTATCGATGTAATAAATGTTCGGTGGAGTATTGATGTAATAAATGTTCGGTGGAGTATTGATGTAATAAATGTTCGGTGGAGTATTGATGTAATAAATGTCGAAATAAAGAAAACTTTATGTGAACCCTAAAAAGAAATATTTAAAGTAAGTGAATCGCAGTTATCCGAAATAAAAAACTTTATATGAACCAAAACCTACTGGAGTTCCCTTATTTGTTTCATCCTTCGTCGGAGAATTGTTGCAGTTCGAATCCGTGGGTGTTTTGCTGAAACCGCGCCCGTGTAGGTGCACCAGACGAAACACTACCACAATCCCTTCTCCTTTTAAGGACTAGAAGACACGCTCCCAGAACAAACCACTTACAAATACAACATCCTTTTGCGCATTCCCACGTAGAAGATGCCATCCGCTCCTTCTTGTATCTTATGGTACAGAATTCGCTTGGGAACAAAATATATGTCAGGTGAAAAGTATGCATGAGTATACTTTTCAACCCTCTCCATTTCCCCTTCTCGGGGTGCATTTTGGGTTCTACACTCCGAGAGCAATTCAAACATGAAACGGGGTCATGCGGTCGCTCTCTTGGTTTCGCTTTTCGTTGCAAGCGAAACCAAATCAACCCCTAAACCTAAATAAACCCCTAAAAGAACTCTCCCTGAGTTCATTGACTGTTGAGTAGATTCACAAGAGTTTATTCACCTTAATGGGCGGGGAAATGGAAGAATGAGGACGAATGTGCGATCGAAAACGGGCGATCATAGAGACAGTACCTGTCATTGGATAGGAGTGGGTCAGTAGAGTCAGCCAGGATTAGTAAGTGTGAGCAATTGGATGTCGGCTAGCGGCTGTTCGTCAGTATAAATAAAATAAAATCCTTGCTAATGTTGACATAAGTAAGTACACATTTTAAGTGCAAAATTACATCATGGCCATGTGAATAAGATATATATTCGACTAATGCTTGAATTACGTCTATTTCATGTTCATTGTTCGAAAATTGTTGAAAAAATATTCTAAGGGACTATGTGGACAGGAAACTAAGAAGTGCTGGCTGCAATCTAAATTCTCTGCAAGCGCCATTCTTGTAAAATCGTCATCTTGATGGTCGTGATCCGTGGGAACACTGAAAGTATATTAAGGCATTATTTGTCTACAAAATGGAGTTTTTTTTATTATATTATACGTGAACAGTATTCGTGCCACGTCATAGATAAACGATTCTCCTTCTTGCATAAGCTCTGTTTTGAACTCACAAACGGCTCGCAAAAGACATTTTCTTAGGGTAACTCCAATCCTATGAAATGAAGAAAAATTATAAACCTGTGTTACACAATCTGTGATTCGAGAGGGACTTACATATCTCCAAACTGTTCTAGGTAATCAAAAATGCCTCTTCTTTCTCGATATTCGCGGTGGTGTTTCCAGGGTAGTCGTTTCCCTCTGGTGTATTGCTTGTACGATGGCCAATTGTATTTTGTGTGTGCACTCTTGTAATGCCAACGATGATCATAGTATTTTTGGCGATATTCTGGTGTTATCCCTTTGCCCAGGAATTCCTTATTATAATTGTGCTTCGGGACGCTGACGGAATGTGGCCTAAAAGTTATAACAAAAAGAATCTGACAGTAAACTTTCATACAATTTTTTGTTTTCTATTGTAATTGTACTGCTGTGCTGTAAACTTCTAGGAGGAGCTACTGAGGAGACGGAGTTTGAGAGCAGGAGAGGTGAGGTTGAAGTCAAAGGAGGCGAGGTGAGTTGACGTTCCGCAACATACATGAGATCGGGTCGTTAAAGCCCCATACAATGTGTGATGGACTAATAGATAAAATAGGCGAGAGCGGGATAGAAGAGAGAAAGCTTGTACAGTCGAATAATTCTGAGAGAAAACGATGGATGAAGACGATGTCAGTCTCTGAATTGTACGAATATGGGACATATGATATGGCGACTATAGCTGGCTGGAATATTCAAAACGAGGGCGAACAAAAGTAATTTAGAGCGATCGGGTCACGTAAGGATTAGAAAATTCCAGCGATTCACAAATCCGAGAACTGAATTGCCCTTGCAGATCATCTTGCAAATGTGTGAGAGGAAATTTAGCTGACTATCCAAAAAGATGTCAAAGCTTCGGATCGAGTAAACAGAGGATAAATATTGGTTGAATAAAAGGTCGGGGCAGTGAGGGGGGAGGGTGCACTTCCGTGGAAACGTAATTGATTGGCATTTGTCAACATTAAGCTCCAGACAATTCTTCGGCCACCATAACGAAAAGTTTTCGAGCTCTATCTGGAAAGGGGAAAGTATCAAGCGGAGAATAAACCGTTTTGAGAAATTTAATATCGTCGGCGTAAAAAGAGATACAGGAATACTCGATAATAATAACATACCGATGACGTTTATTGATAAAATAAATAGAAGGGAACCAAAATGACTGCCCTGAGGGACTCCAGACTTGGCAAGAAAATGATTTAAGACAACACATCTGAAACGTTCTCTGTAGAGCCGAATACTCAGATATGAAGAAATTCGCCTTGTTAATACTGGTTCGAAACCCAAGACGAACAGTTTAAAAAGTATCAGTTTCTGTGAAATTTTATCGAAGGCTTTACTGAGCTCAGTAGTGACAATACCGACTTCGTTGCCATACTCTATGGCTAGGACTATGTGAGAAGTAAATTCATTCAAGTAAATTAGTGGTGGTATATGTACCCCGAAGAAATCCGTGTTGCCTGGGTGGAATAAGGGATTTGCAGTGGAAGCATAACTAAAATACTTTCAAAAAATTTGGGGACGTTGGAAAGTTTGGCGATAGAACGGTAGTTTGAGACATCGTCTTTGGGTTCTTTTTAGGCACGATGGTGATGAACGAGATTTTCCAAATGTTTGGGAATTACCCTTGAGAAAGCGACCCATTGAAATAATCAAAAAAGGGGTAGATAGAGCGGAGGAGCATTTTTTAAGAAATATAGCGGGAAGACCATGCGGCCCGAGGGAGAATTCGTCTTTAAGTTGGGTTCTTTTTTTTTTTAATCATGGATGGGTCAATCAATTGTGAATGAAATGGACCATGGGAGAAATTTGGTAAGTATTTGAAATAGGTGAGGTCGGGAAAGACAGAGTCGTCAGTCAAGGATTGTTTGAAAAATGAAGCTGTAGTATTCCACTACATAAACCCCATTCAACATAATATTCATATGAATTCAACTAACATAATATTCATAATATTCACATCACACACAATGCGATTCCTCGTTAATTGCTCACCTGTGACGCACAGTCATTCCCCAGGCTACAGGCTATGTAATTATGAATACATTTTTTGTATCACATCGCATATCGTCAAAAACAAGCAGACTGCTATCAAAACTAAAACAACTACACAGACAGTTTACAGACAGACAAGAGCAGGAGATAATTTCACTGAAATCCCGATTAAAAAACCTCCAACAATTCCTTAAAGCCAACTATAGATTAGTAACAAATCTGTATTGGAACAATCGAATTCGAGCTATAAAAACTAATAACCCGAAAATGTTCCCACAAATAAATAAAATATTCAGGAGAATTAATCAAAACGAGATTTAGTGTCTCTAAATTCCACGTACCGACGTAAACAAGCAGCTGCTAATCAACATTGCTACAGACACAGAGAACGCTATCCTCAATACTGAGCTCTTCGTGATCGAAGAGACTTTGGAAAAAGTAAATGCTGTGGGAGCTGTCTTTCATCAAATGTACAAGGTGAATAAAAGCACTCACCGAAATCACGACTTGTGGAGGACAGAGCTGTACTGAATGACCTGCACCTCCGAAATGAAATTTCACTTTGGCAATCGGAGAATCCCGGTTTTACCGAATTCAGTGACGATAATCTGTCAATCGACATTAATGCCAATGGTAAGGCTAATAGCCTTTTGATTACGAAGGAAGGAATCCATTATCCAATAATCTTCGACTGATTAAGAAGCCAAAAGTCAGTGGGAATAGATGGAGTACCTAACATCGTACTCAAGAACCTACCGCCAATGGCAATAGATATATACACGGTCCTGTTTAACGCGTTGAATAATGCATATTTTCCCATGCGTTGGAAAACTGCAATCATACAGTCCATCCCAAAAAAAAGCAAAGACTGTACAAACCCAATGACCATGCGTTCAATAAGCTTACTCCCAAGCATAAGT
Source organism: Microdon myrmicae (assembly GCA_963931805.1). NCBI lineage: Eukaryota > Metazoa > Arthropoda > Insecta > Diptera > Syrphidae > Microdon > Microdon myrmicae. The sequence goes on along the minus strand of OZ007497.1, from coordinate 50,642,262 downwards.
AAAGTTTTCCAAAAGACTGTTAACAAAGCTCTGCTAAAATGGGTAGACGACAACAACATTATTCCGAATAACCAGTTTGGCTTTAGAGCGGGTCATGAAACCACACATGCCGCAGCTAAACTGGTCTCCGACATACAATGGAATAAATGTAAGACACAATGCACAGGTGCCTGGCTGAACGGCTTGGAAAAAGCCTTTCATACCGTCTGGATCGAAAGGTTATTTTACAAACTGGTTAGACAAGGCGTTTACTATACACTCCCAATCACTATAATATATTGTGACGCATATGACAAACAGTACTAGAATATTCTAGAAAGTCCGAAACAAAGTACTAGAATATTCTAGAAAGTACTGGAAAACTGGAGACTATGAGTAATAGCAGATTCGAGGAAATGGAACAATCGGAAACGAAACACCGAATCAGAATGAGGAAAAACGGTATAAATACGTCGCACGCAGATCGGGAAAAGAAGAAGAAATAAGAAGTAAGCAGTAAAAGACGCGATAAGTACGGAAGCGAAAAGTCAAGAATACGTTAAGTGTACGGTTGTTATTAACGGACTAATAAAGTGTTATATTAATTCAAAATCGATTTAAAGCCTCTTATTTATTAAAAATAATTAATCCAGCGAACCCTAAGCTCCCAATAATATATATAAGCCTTTACTATACACTCCCAATCACTAGGATGAGGCCACAAATTTTGCAATTGATTTCCGCTCTTTATACCTGTTGGAAATTTTGTAGCCGGAAACATATACTACCTGTGAATAGGTACGTATTTTCCCAAAAAAAAAATTCATAGAATTAAAGGACAATTAAGAAACGACCGTTGGAATTTCCCAAGATATGTTAAAGGACAGGAGGTTCGTGGCCAAATGTGATAATGTGACCTCTAATAAAACGTATAATATCAAGAATGGCTTACAACAAGGAGCGGTACATTCTTCGACCCTTTTTAACATTTACATTAGCGACGTATTAGATGCACTTCCGCAGGCTATTGCGTACGAAGGCGATCTCATAATTTATAGACCAGCTACGAAAGTTGAGATCATAAATAGTTTACTACAGCGAGACTTCAACAAAGTGCAACTTCCAGAAATGTGGAGCCATCATATTTAGAACCCCATCATATAAAGCCACAAACCACACAAGAAAAAACTGGCAAAAGTTAGTTATCGTGGGACAGGATGGAGGTAAACTGGAAATCAAGAGTGTAGTTAAATACTTTGGCATGCGGCTAGATCAATATCTGTATTTCAACAGATATGTGGAGACTGTTTTGGGCAAAGCTAAGAAATCTTTTGCTATGACAATGAGGCTATTTCACAGTAGCCAACTTGACAGCAGGGTAAAAGTTATATGGTACATGACGCTAATCAGGCCAATGATCATATCCGAGGGTTGTCTTTTATATTTCGGGATTAGAGAACAAAAACAAATATTGATCATCGAAAATCACTTTATTTTGTTTCAAAATATTCCCCATGAAGATCTATACACTTTTGCATGCGTTTGAACCAATTGTCGAAGCACTTTTGCCACTCTGATTGAGGTATCTCCAACACATGCATTCTGAATGCAGCACCCGCTTCTTCAGGTGTCGAAAAACGTTGACCTCTCAGTTTGTTTTTTACGTACGGGAATAAAAAGAAGTCATTCGGTGCCAAGTCAGAACTATATGGCGGATGACCCATCAAATCGATGTTTTGGGTGCTCAAAACTACAGTTGTCGCAGCCGATGTGTGAGAGCTCGCATTGTCGTGGTGAAGAGTGATCCGTCTTCGGCGGTTGGTTTTCCTGATTTCTTGAAAGACAACTGGCAAACAAATGGTTGTGTACCACTCAGAATTGACTGTTCTGCGTTGTTCTAGTGGTACGGTTGCGACATGTCCAGTTTTTCCGAAAAAACAGGCGACCATTTGCTTGGAAGTGCTTCGTGCGCGAACAACTTTTGTTGAATTTGGCTCATCTTGAAACACCCAGACAGTCGACTGCTGTTTACTTTCGGGCTCATACGCGTAAATCCACGATTCATCACCTGTCACGATGTCATAGACGTGTTTCGAAGCACCGCGACCGTATTTTTTGAGCATTTCTTTCGACCAATTGACACGAGCCTTTTTTTGGGCGATTGACAAATTGTGTGGGATCCAACGCGAACAAATTTTTTTGACGGTCAAATGTTTATGCAATATTGAATGTATGCTGGTCCCACTAAAGCCTAAGGTTGTCTCAATCTCACGATAGGTCTGTAGCGTTCTACGAACGCACAATTCCGCGCAGGTAAGGTTCCCACCTTCAAAGAACTTACTTACCTGAGAGCGTTGCACGCGCCCACAGACGCGTGCCCCAAAGTCCCACCATAGGGCCTGCAACTCGCAGCCAACGTTGAGACCGACACCAAAAAGCAAGGAACTGAACGTCCCCAAAGCTTTTAATGCCAAGCTCAACATTCGTAAGTCATCATACCTGAAACAAAAAAGAAACATTCAATCCGCCTGCGCCCAGGAACATTCCATTGAATCGGCAATTTCAAACGTCTATGCAATGCAAAGTAGCCGACCAACGATGCACGTGCGGGTAGCTGCCATAAAGACCACCAAGTCTAGCGGCAAACATAAAGAAACGGCAACCGTAATTATCTCAACGAGATAATTCAAATTGTATGAGGTTGAAAACCTACAAGGAAACTACTCCGATCCCACGGTGTCTGTTTGTATTTCACACCCATTAGAAAGATCTAATGGATTTCGGGTGTATTGACAAAAGTCAAACAAAACCCATGAACCATGCATCCATGCAAATTGCAGGATATCTTTCGGCCTTTGCGCCAGATGTGTTATGTAAATAAGGCGGCATACAATCGACAACCGTCGAACTGAATTTCGACCACCACCACGGATGGTGATAATGATGTTCGATGATGAGCGAGTTTCTTCTTTCAGGAATGAAAAATCACCCCTGGGACGTGATAACATGCTGCTAACAGAAATTCGTAAGTTCTGTTAGCAGAGCAATTAGGGAAATTTTTCCGTGTAGATACAGATACCAGTTTGGAATCTGGATATCTGTGTGGGCAGATTTAGTCTAATTTTGTTCGTCAACGCGACAAGAGTGGACTTAGAGCATTGAGGAGGATAGTTCGAGAACTTAACGAATAATATCTCACCGCGAAACAATTTAATGTAATAGAAAACCTTCCGTGTCGTCGAAAGGAAATGTGTGCCGGTTGGCGCGTGAAACGAATTTTTACGTTGTAGTTACGTGTGACGACAGAAAAAAACGTTACCCAATAAAATAGCAAATGAAAATAACTATCCGTGTTTGATTTAATTTGGCAGTGTCTCCGTGTTCCAGGTTGTTTTTCCCATCGTGAACAGTGTTCGGCGGAACACTTGAACGACGTATAAAAACGCCAAAGGTCACATGACGATCTTCCAATATCAGTTCGCGCACAGCATCAATGGTTTTCGGAACAACAACTGATTTTGGACGACCTTCACGAAATTCATCTTGGAGTGAACTACGACCACGATTCAATGCACCATACCATCGATAAACACTGGTCCTTGATGGAGCTTCATCGCCAAAAATTGAATTAAGTTCATCCATGCACTGTTGCTGAGTTAATCTACGCCGAAAGTTGTAAAAAATAATCGCACGAAAATGTTGACGATTTAATTCAATTTTTGGGCCGAGATGAATCTTTTAAGTTACTGTAAACAACACAAATAGCGCTCGTATGTCAAAACGTTCTGAGTGCGTATAACCTCAAAAATGTCCAACTTTACGACAGAGCTGTCAATTGCCGGATTGCAACGCTAGAGTTGCCAAATCCCGAAACATAAAAGGCAACCCTCGTATTGTTGACCAGCATGGTAAGTTAAATTTGTAAAAACAACAACAACAAAAATGCCACAAGGTTTTTTTAATTTATTGTTTGTTATACAATATTATACAATAATCATATCTAAAGCCACAAACAGAGTTCTGTCGCCGAAAGACAAACTGCACAATAGTCATATAATCTTTAGCCTTAGAGCGTCTGCGTAAGATCAGTAAGTTATAATATAAGATAATTAAGCTAAAATTTAAGGATGTTTTTTGTCTAGCTTATAATTTAGAATCTATGAATATAAGTAAAAACTGTTGCGAAAATGAAAATGATATGAAAAGCATTTCATACTCGTGCGGCTCGGCTGAAGAAAAATTCTGTCTGTTGAGTTGTTTATTTGTAGGTCGGAAGTTGACACTCAATTTGAACTGAATGTTTGGGGAGGTGCAATTTCAGTTGAGCAACGATGCCGATAATATCTATAGAAAATATGCAGACAAGATACGTCGCGTGTTCGATTCGGGTGTTCGAAAGGAAGTGTCTCAGAAGTTGTCTCAAAATATATCGAACACCGGAGTCGGACTATAAAAAGTACTACTCAAGTGAGACTTTATACAGCGTGGTGCAACATAGGAGTGTTACATAATTAAAATCGTTTAATTAACAGCAAAGAAGGAGGAAAAAAAAAGGGTATGCAGATAGCGACACGAGGATTCGCTCTCGTGTAAACGTGCAGTCGACGAGTGTGGTCAAAATTAAAATATTAAAAGAGTTTTCTTTTTAATTGAACAGTTGGTGTGTGCGGTTCATTTGTTTGTTTTAAAAAATAAATCAAAAGAAATAATGAGATACAGTTGTAAGAACTATCGCCAGTTCAAGAATAATAAATTAAAGGACGTAATCCGTCAACTTCAGTAACTAGTTTAATGAATAGGGGACATAATCTTCAAATTCAGTAACTAGTTTAATCAGTTTAACCCGTGTAACCAGTTTTCATTAACGTAATCAATTGTAAAAACTACCGTCAGTTCAAGAATAATAAATTAAAGGACATAATCCGTCAACTTCAGTAACCAGTTTAATGAACAAAGGACATAATCTTCAAATTTAGTAACTAGTTTAATCAGTTTAACCCGTGTAACCAGTTTTCATTAAAGTAATCAGTTGGAAAAACTATCGTCAGTTCAAGAATAATAAATTAAAGGACATAATCCGTCAACTTCAGTAACCAGTTTAATGAACAAAGGACATAATCTTCAAATTTAGTAACTAGTTTAATCAGTTTAACCCGTGTAACCAGTTTTCATTAAACAATAGTAAAAGCAAATTATATATATATATTAAAGAAAAATAAATCAAAAAAAATTGAGATAAGTTCTTTTATTTCCTACAAAAAGTTATATAAGCAATACGAAACGAAAATCTGGGCTGTCTGTTTCAAGTTAATTGCAGTGAACTTATTAAACCCAGGAGAGTCTACAGAATTCGAAGTCCAGTGGAAACAACCGCCCACAACATCGACCAAGATCAAGCACGGGTAAGTTTTATTGGACAAAGCAACAATATAATTAATTGTTATAATTGAAAAAAATCAAATAACGAAAAATATTTTATAACAATTTGGCGCAGCCGGCGCTCACTATTTGGATGTGTACTAGTGATCGAAAGATCGGCTTTAAATCCTCGAGCACATAAAGCTCGGAGGTACACAACCATTAGGCTCTAACGAACCTTCGCCAACCACAGCAAAAGAAAACAAAACCTAGTTTTGCTTCTGGTAGGTCACATAAAATTAATAAAATTTAACAAAAAATTAAAATTTCCAAAAATTTTCAAAAAATCTAAAAATTTTAAATTTCAAAAAACAAATAAAAACTTTCAAAAGAAAAATAAATTCAAAATAAAACTAAACCAAACAAAAAAATTCAAAAAACTAAATTTAACAAAAATACATTTAGAAAATTTTACAAAAATAAATAAAAGTTCAAAAAATTAAAAATAAGAAAAAGAAATAGATTATCAAAAAATAAAACAACAGAATTAAACAAAAAATTAAAACTTTTTACAAATAAATAAAAAATCAAAAATTGCAATAAAAAACTATATCAAACAAATTACCAAAAACAAATTAATCATCAAATTTTGTTTTTGAATTACTTTTTTACTACATAAAAAAAAGATTTTGAGTGATGAAAATCTTTACAATTTTTTCTAGTTCACAAATGTCAAATATGATTGACGTACGACGCCATTTGCAAAAATTATAACACCTTCCGATGGGGTGATTAATTATGCGCCACCCTATATAATGAAGCCTACATAAATTGGGTGGATAATTGTATGATCAAATTAATCAGAGGACATATTGCGAGAGCAATAAGCTCGTTCAATGACCTAATTTTCGGGGATCATTATCCAAGTACTTTGAGAGCGTGCGTGGCAGCGGCTTTGTTCCACCAGAGGAGATCCTTGATTTGGACATGAATGGGCTTATACAGGATGGATCCGGAATTGCGCTGATCTATCATGTAAGTAGATCATCCGTAGACGGGCGATTGTACTACGACCGGGAAGTCACGCGCACCGAAGAGCTCTTGCGTTTCAGTAGAGCTATCTTCCACAGAGACCGGTACGATAATATTAAACAACACCAACAGTTCTGGTGGTTGAAAGGCAATTAAAGACCTGATTACCAATGTAAGTAGAATCACTGCGTTATCAGCCAGCTGACACAGACTTAGCTTTTCTAGAATTAGGGTAGTAGAAGAGATAAGTAAATAAAAAAAAAAATAGAATTAAGCTAAATTTTAAGTAAAAACAAAAAAAAAATATTTGGCACAACGTTTTTCAATTTTTTTTTTTATTAGAGAAATAATCACAACTAAGGCTCCAAATAAAGTCCTGTCGCCGAAAGGCAAATTGCACAATAGTCTTAATATGTTTAGCATAGAACGTCTGCGTAGGACCAGTAAGTTATAATATAAGATAATTAAGCTAGAATTTAAGCATTTTTTGTCTAGCATATAATTTAGAAATTAAGAATATAAAAAGAAAATAAAAAATGTTGGAAAAATGAAAATGAAACTAGTCACAAATCCAGCCATGATAAGCAACACCTTGCGAAAATGACCGAAAACGGTCACACAGGAACAACATAATAACCAGGGGGGATCGAGATTCCTACACCTCCTGCAACCGGGAAAGCTGCCGTTGTGATGTCCAGACATTCAAGATCAATATACATTGACACCTCCTTACCTTATCGACTTCCTCTCGATCCGCTCGCACTGTGCTCTGACATTTAAGGGTACTTCAAAATCCCCTTTTGTGCGCGCGTTAGTGTAAAAAAAAAAAATCACTACGTAAGTCAACATAACCATTCTCCTTAACTAAAATATATTACTTGGTAAATTCTTAACTATCCTGAGAAAGGTTGGCGCAAGGGTAATTACCTTGCCCGGAAAAACAAATTATTATGGAAAATTTAACAAGCCTCAGACTTGTTAAATAAGGCCAAGACCGGATCCCGATTGTAGTGCCCATGATGATGATAATCTTAACTACAATATTTTATTCCTAATTAAAATATATTAAATGTTATAATCTTAACACATAACAAGTTTTAGCTATTAAACATTGGTTTTAAGTAATCGTAGCTTGAGATAGATATTCTTGCCCCAAAAAAATAATATTCCAAAACTAGATATCAATTAATACAACAATTCTAATAACCCGACTTATAATTTAGGAAGTAAACTCTCACCTGTATTTTGTGTTTGAATATCCATGCCGATCAATAAAACCATTTTTATGTAAATAACTCTTCGATCGCGAATGGTCTGCTGCCCCAGACAATGGAGCTTCACTCACATTCAAAACACCAATATGATTATCTGTCGCCGTAGAAAATTCGTCGTATCTGTCTTTAGCTCCCACATCTTTTAATAAAGTCACAAGAGGATCTCGCCACCCATCAACTAAAGTAGGCACGGTATAAACGAGCGTCATTTCGTTAGTCTGCACAAATCCTCTGGGTGACGCAAGCATCAAAGCTTTGTTCATAACCACTGCTATAGAGACGGTAGTACCCGGAAAGAATACAAAACTACGTCTTTTCCGACTAAGGAGCCTCTCAAACGGCCTCACAGAAATGTCACTAGTCTTATTTCCAAGTGAGGATTTTGTGAGGACTGCAGTTAACAGAAGACCCAATAAAGACGTTAATACACGCATTACTTTTAATCACTGTGCTTCGTACGATGTTTTCCAGATTACTGTCAGACTCCGTCTTTCTGCAGCTCTACTTTTGCCACTCGCTACTGTATTTGAATCAGATGATCAAATATTCTCTGTTCATAAAGCACACGAGTTGACGAATAAATTCAACCGAGGTGATAATTTAATTAGAAGAGTGTCCATCTCGCACAAAGAATGGGGACAGTTTTGGTTATAACATTGGTGACAGTGTGGACAAGTTAAATAAACAATGTTGACGCACAACATAGTTTAACTCGTTTATGATGGTCCCTTTAACTGGGTCTGCACTTCTTTTGAAGGTCAAATTTAATTGGGATCCCATTGTCACAAATTAGACGGACCGAAAGTGCCTTAACAGACTCTTTGACAGTATAGGATGAAAATTCATTAAGCAGAGAAGAAGTTTAGATTGACCTTGAATACTTGAGAGCTAATAAAATTTGGAAAGGGGGGCCGCTCCAATGGAGCATTACTACAGAAAACGATTGATGACTTAAACAATTTAACCCAAGATAGACTCGTTTAACTCCACCGTCAGCGGAGGCAGGTGTTACCATAATAATTTGTGTTATAGTTATAAAGGTCATGAACAAATTATTACGTAGTTCCCAGTGAAAATGGTGAGAACTAGAAATAATCTGTTTGTAAAGTACCTTAAACGAGAGTAACTAACATGGTGGCCAGAAGGCTAACACAGAAGGCTGATATCAAAGTCCCATATGAAAACACAATCCAAATTTTCCCGACGTTATGCTTCTAGATGGGGGGAAGGGAGCGAACACATAGGGCCAAGTCTCTGATTGCTTTCAACCCGGCGAAGGCCAGGACGATCCTTGTCCCTGTTCGATCCAAGTTGACATGCAGTCTCTACGTGATACCCCTGGATAGCTACTTTGGCACCAAGTAGTGAAGTAATGCATGCAACGACATCCTGAGAAAGGTTGGCGCAGGACTAATAACCTTGCCTGTTGTTTTTTGAAATTATTTTACAAAGTATTATGGAAAATTTAACAAGCCTCGGATATGGACCGGATAAGTGACGACGACCACGGACACGAAAATGGCTAAACGATTTACGAATTTTCTTATGGAACGTCCGCTCACCATACAGAGCTCGAGCTGCACCGCAGCTAGCCGAAGCCCTGTCCGACTATAAGGCTGACATAACAGTATTACAGAAATAAGATGGACGTGGAGTGGTGTTATTCAAAGAAACGAGTATGACATTTATTACAGTTGTCATGCAAAACATCATGTGCTCGGGGTAGGCTTTCTAGTCAGCCAAAAATTGAAGCCTGGCATTATCGGCTTTAATGCAATATACAAAAGGCTATGCACTCTTCGTGTGCGGGGCAAGTTTAAGAACATAAGCCTCATAAACGTTCACGGACCTACAGAGGAGTCCCCTGACGACGAATAGGAAGAATACTACGAGAACGTCGAAAGGGCCCTCAATGCCTGTCCAAGATACGATGTGAAAATCGTTCTTGGTGATTTGAATGCGAAAAGAGGTCGGGAGCCGGTTTTCAGGCACTACGCAGGCTCCCATAATTTGCATGAGAACACTAATGACAGTGGACTATGAGTCATCGAACTGGCAGCATCAAAAACCTTGGTCGTTGCAAGTACCAGGTTTCCGCGTAAAGACATTCACAAAGCCACCTGGGTGTTGCCTGATGAAGACAATCGCAACAAAATTGACCACGTGTTGATAGATCACCGCCACTCCTCAAGTCTGATGACGTTACGTACGTACCGAGGTACCAACGTCGACTCGGATCACTATCTTGTTGGTACAGTTTTTCGATTGCCTTACGGAGACGTATTGCATCCGCGGATCAAGTTCGAATCAACACGGCTGCCTTACGCAATGAGAATACCAGTAACACCTTTCACCATGCGCTAGGACTCACCCTCGGAGAGCTCGACGGAGGGAGAGTAAGTCTTGGGGCCAGAATGCCGGGCGTAGAAGAGAAATGGACACGCCTTAAGAATACTGTCATTAGTACTGCCAATTCCATTTTAGGCAGTAGTCGTAGAGATCGGAGCGACTGGTTTGATGATGAGTGCAAACTAGCTACTGAACATAAGAATGCTGGATACTGGGCAATGCAGCAGTCCCATAGTACGCGGGTAGGCGAGGAGAAATACAAAGAGCTCAGAAGATCTGAAAAAGACAAAAGAAAAGTGCCTCGGAAAAAAAAATTGTCTGTGAAATAGAAAAAAGTAGAGAACGAGGTCCGTACCAGGCGCGGAAGTTCTACCCAATAATCCACAGTATGACGCGATATACACCACGCTGCACTTACTGCAAGGATAAAGAGGGTAATCTGATCACCGATCCTGAAGGCATTCTGGAGCGATGGGAAGTGCACTTCAATGAATTGCTAAATGGTCAGCTCACTCAAGAATTGGAGGCTCCACCAATGCAAGATCAAGACCAAATGCTGCCGTTACCAAGTGTTGAGAAAACATTAAGAGCCATAAGACAGCTCAAATTAAATAAAACCAAATACTGCCGTCACCAAGCACTGAGGAAACATTGAAAGCCATAAGACAGCTCAAATAAAATAAAGCCCCCGGGGCTGATGGCATGCCAGCTGAGCTGATCAAACAAGGGGGGGCAGCTTTATATCACGCAATTCATGAGATCGTGGTGCACGTATGGGAGCAAGAGGAGATGTCGGAAGATTTGCGTCATGGTATAATTTGCCCCATACATAAGAAGGGAGATATCACACTGTGCAGCAACTATAGGGGTATAACATTGCTAAGTACCGCCTGTAAGATACTCTCCACTATCCGACAAGATTGAATAGCCCCATACGCTAAAGTCATCATTGGTCAATATCAGTGTGGCTTCATCATCATCATCGGCACTACAACCGCGAACCGGTCTTGTCCTTATTTAGCAAGTCCTGAGGCTTGTTAGAGACGCTACAATGAGTTGTACGCG